>JAUTDX010006736.1:0-25706 GCA_030844895.1 Ambrosia x helenae | reverse complement strand
CACGTTTTGATACGTTTTGTAGTCGTTTCAATCGTCTAAACGTGCAGAAAGTTATTTACGGGTTTCAAGTTATAAAGGTGTTAAGAAAATTATACGTTTGAACTCGATTAAAAGCTTCAACGGTTACAATTCAAGACCCGATTAAAACTCATTAAAACACAAGTTTAAGACCGCTTTTATGATGATAAAAAGTTGAAAACTTGATAAGTAACGTATAAGAATCGAGAGGAAACGTTTAATAGTGTTATAATGGTTGTTTAAAGTCGCCGGAATATTTTTCCGGTCGCCGGATTCTAACCGGAATATGGCTAAGAAAAACGTGAAGGAGGGAAGCAGTTTTGTGTTTTTTTTTTATTCAAACTTTGACATTTTGGCAATGAAGTCCCTCATTTTCTAATCTTTAAAATCTAAGTTACCTTTAAGATTATCAATTTACTAGTTTTATAAATTTAATTAAACCTCATAAGTTTTATAACTTGTAATAAATTTTAAAAATCAAATATCGCATACGACTTAAAACGTAAATATGGTCCATAATAAATACAAATGATAAACATTGAGATTCGCTCTTTTATTAAAAAAAACGAAAAAAAACTTATAGGGACTAAAGTAGAAACATTTGAATACACGAAGTACTAAAATTGACAACTTTTTAAAAGATGAGGGTGTAGGTTGTCACACAACCTGTGGGCAGTACCTAAGACACGAACGATGGTGTTTCTGTAGATGTAGTAGGATACCCATAGCTTGCCTTTACGGGTGACGCCCCTCCCCAGTAAGTAGAGTGGAGTTATATTGATTACTTAATATATTTCAATAATAATAATAATAAATAAATGAGTTAATTGCTAAAATTGCCCCTGAGGTTTTCCCTAAATTGCTTGTCTGGTCACCAAACTTGATTTTTATCACTGGAGCCCCTCAGAGATCAAAAAAGGCCAAAATGGTCACTTTTTAACTGAGTTTTTAACTGAGTTATGAAAGTCAGTTAAGTCTCAGGGCAATTTTGTCATTTATGTCCTTAGGGGCCAAAATAGCAATTAATGAAAAGTTATAAAAAATAAAATTCAAAAACGTTTTTTCGAACACGTTTTTTTTTTCGAACACGTTTTTTTTCGAACACGTTTTTTTTTCGAAAACGTTTTTTCGAACATGTTTTTTTTTCGAACACAAAACACGTTTTTTTTCGAACACGTTTTTTTTTCGAACACTGTTTTTTTTCGAACACGTTTTTTCGAACATGTTTTTTTTCGAACACGTTTTATTTTTCCAACACGTTTTTTTTCGAACACGTTTTTTTTTTTCGAACACGTTTTTTTTTTCGAAACGTTTTTTTCGAACATGTTTTTTTTTTCGAACACGTTTTTTTTCGAACACGTTTTTTTTTCGAACACGTTTTTTTTCGAACACGTTTTTTCGAACACGTTTTTTTTCGAACACGTTTTTTTGCTCATAAACCGTTTAAACCCAATATGTACCTGTTGGATGATTTTCCGTTTGTTGTGTCCCGCAGCATGTTCATCGAGATTGATGATTTTCTTGATGTTCTCTGCATATCACGGACTACTTGAATTGAACGTCAGATTGAAGCAGCGCACGATTAATCTCCTTTAAGAAATCATTAAGGACCTTCTGTTAGGCTATCTTTAAAAAAAACTTGTTTTGAAAAAAAACGTGTTTAAAAAAAAACGTGTTCGAAAAAAATGTGTTTGAAAAATAACGTGTTCGAAAAAACGTGTTCCAAAAAAAAGTTGTCTAGCGTTATACATATAACGCCGATGACAATTTGATCCAGCGAATGGGAGATGGACACGTGGAAGGGGGGACTTTCAAACGGTCAAAAAAATGAACCGGGGGGTAAATTTGGTATTGTTTAGTTGTTTAAATTTAGTTTAACTATTTTTTTAATATTAGTTGTGTGTTTGTATTATTTGTAATTTTTTTATATTATTTGTCTTTTATTTTAATTATTTTGAGTTAATTAATTAAAAAAATAATAAAATAAACAACCAATCAGAAACAGGGGCATTATATTTTTTCCCTTATCACTACACCTTTTTCACTTCATTTCCCCATGCTGACTCTACTGCCACGTAGACCAATCAAAATCAGGGGCGTTATATATAACTCCCTCTACTACACATGGTATTACTATTTGTATTTGTATGGTACGTGGTCTTCCTAGCTTCATCCACCATTAGACAATCTCTCACATCACACACACTCACACACCTAAAATCCCACCCTGTTTACATTCCTCCAAAACTCATTAACTTTCCCTTTGCAACACTACAAACCTTTCTATTTTCATGTCTTTCCACCCACCTGAACCCATGTTCTTTGGCTATGAAGATCACAACCACTATCATAATCATAATCATAATCATAATAATTTCCAAGGTCCCCTTCATATCCATTAACTTAACATCCATGTGTTTTCTCAGAGTTTTTTTACAAAAATGGAGTTTTTTTCCAACATTTTTGTGTAAATGGTAGATGTCAAAGAGGTTTTGGAAATAGGTATTCCCGCAATCTTAGATTGCGGGACTTGATGAGGTGGACTCCAAGGTGGACGACTGCTGCCAGGTGGACGATTTGTGTGACGTGTCAGTCCCGCAATCTAAGATTGCGGGAACAGTGTTTAACATATCAAATACCTAGTGTTATGTCAAATTGACAACTTGTGGGAAAATAGGAGAGCAAAATAATAATACCCGAATGACTGAGGGAGGACAAGCATGCCGGGGAGGCCCATGGGATCGGAGGATCATGACTGAGGAGGAAGCGGTTGGTGTAGGTGAGATCGGTTGAGGAATCGATGGTGGTGGTGTGGGATTGAGAAGACGACGGAGTTGAGGGCGGCGGATGGTCGTCCAGTAGATCTTCACCGAGTATCAGATCGGAGAGGTCGAATCGGAGTGGGGGTTTCCACTGGAATGTGGGTCGGCATAGCCGCATCACCCTGAAGGCTACCGAGTGCTGCTCATTTCTGCTTTTACTTCTTTCCTTTCTCTCTCTCTACAGGAATTCAAGCTGACTGTTTTCAGGGATGAGGAAGAAACCAGGAGGAAAAACCAGGATTCAAATCCGCAATCTCAGTTTGCGTGAATAGTTGTCCTGCCATTCCCGCAATCTTAGATTGCGGGACTTCCACCTCTGCACAGCCACGTCTGCACCAACTTCCAGCTTGTCTTGGCCCTTCTCCAGCTCGTCCATGGTGGCTGCCACATCATCCATTCCCGCAATCTAAGATTGCGGGACTCCCATTATCACAAATGTGTTTCTGACACCTACCAAAGACACAAAAAAGTGGGAAAAATACACTAGTTTTGCAAAAACTCTGTTTCTCACTTACTAATAACATTAATAACAATTTTGCAGGTGTGGAACCACTGATATCATATAATACCGCTAGAGAAAGGTGTCATGATCAAGAAGTGAACGAAGGTGAGACATCCGACGAAGAGGGGTCACACCTAGGAGAGAAGAAGAGGAGACTTAACCTAGAGCAGGTTAAGGCTTTAGAAAAAAGCTTTGAGTTGGGAAACAAAATCGAACCGGAGCGAAAACGACAACTGGCTCGGGCTTTAGGGCTGCAACCGAGACAAGTGGCTATATGGTTCCAGAACAGAAGGGCTCGGTGGAAGACTAAGCATTGAGAAAGACTATAATGTGTTGAAGACACAAGTTGACTCTATCAAAGCTGATAATGATAAACTAAAGAACCATAACAATAAACTCCATGCACAGTACTGTTTTTTACATTTAGTGGAAACTTTATAGGTAGACAAGTTTTTATTTATAAACAAATGATATCACGGACACACACTTTCTGACGGGTAAAAAAATAGTGGTTGTTTGATTAAAAGTTTATCCACAAAGAACCGTTGGTAATAAACAAATGAGTATTACTGACAGACGGTCTCTAACGGGCTAGCGTCGTCAGTAATTACCAATAGATATGAGTAAAAAAAAAAAATTAGTGATTGTTCATTAAAAGTTTATCCACAAAGAACCGTCGGTAATTTGTCGCTAATTCATCGGCACAGAATCTTTCATTACTCCCAGGATAAAAGCACCGGGGCAATCTTACAACAGTTGTTGTTGGTAATTCGTTAGTAAATCTTGGAAAATTCTTGATGTTTGATTACAGTTGATGGCTTTTAAGGGTCAAGAATCAAACAACATTAGATCCAATATGGTGAATTTAAACAAAGAAAACAGAAGGATCTTGGAGCAATGGAAGTGACAACAGTTGTGAAGACACCAACACAATATATTACACACAAATTTGTAACAATATGCCAACCAGTTCGTCGATGATTGGAGGTTTAACTCCACCATATCTCCTCGGTCAACCATTGAGTCAGACGGTGGTCGCTAGAGATGAAGGGTTCTGTAACATGCTTAATGTTATAGGGGATCAACCAGGTTTTTGGCCATGGCCAGAGTTGAGCAGCAAAATCAACATCGTCCATGAAATAAGTATATATTATTTTATTATCTTTAAGTTTCTAAGATAATTCCTTATTTTTCTTCACATTTTTAGGTTCATGCATAAGCTTTAATTCTGCAATTGATTAATCGTGTATATTTGTGCATTCAATCTCATAAATTAGTTTTGGTGTAGTTGTTGTTGAACATCACCATATTTGAAAGTATATAATCGAACATCTTGATAGACAAATATTAATAACATGTACGCCGTCCCTGAAAATCTAAGTGCCGGGGCGATTAGAAAAAATAGACCCTAAAATATAATTTTGTAAATAAAATACTATGTATACAGTTATACATATAAAAAAAATTTCAAAAAAAATCTAGCCTCTAGAGATAGCATAGCGGGACTGGACGGTAACCCACCATGACTTTTCATAGGCCGGCCCTGATAACATGTAAACCTTAATAATAAGTCGGTGAAATTCCGTGATAAATTAAAATGTCGTTAACAAACAATATGCATTGTCCCTAGATTGTTGGTACGTTTAGAACTTAATTGATGATCATTGTGAATTTTGGATTATCAACAGCTACAAAAATTATACTGAAACTGATCTAATATAGAAAGCTTGCATCCAAACACTCCCGCTAAAAAAACTCATTTTAAATATACTAAATTCAATTACTTACCAAACATTTTTATTTTATATATCTTTCTAGCATTTTACAACAAATATGTTAACTACTTTGAAATGTTTTATAACAATCAAATGTATTTATGTGATAATAGAAACTAATTTAGTGCCATAATAAATCCTTTATGATAAAAAAAATATATCGTCTCTTCTATCATGACCAAATATCTTTGTTTCTCATTATTGTCATCCAAGTGTCACTTTTCAATCCATACCTTTTTATTTGACATAATTATCATGTAATCCCTAATTGTTAATTCACATTAAAGAAAATGAAAGAAAATATCAGGGAGCTTACTCTTGTGCAGAAATCGAATGGACACATGACGCTGATTTTAGTGTCTGGAACCTGACATTATTGAAGCGTCTAGAAATCCTGATGGTGGCCTAGTCCTTTGTTTGTGATGGAGTGGCACCCTCCTTACTTTCCTTATGGGAGGTGAGGAGATCGAATTCTGCCAGCATCAAAATGCTGCTGGTGGGTCGGGTTTTACCGCAGTGGGCCTTCGGGCGGCGGATTTTCCCCGGGACTGGTGTGAAATTATTGGTGGACCCAGATTACTCTCGGAGTACTCCTTTCATCCTTTGTGCAGCGGGTACATCGTAAGAGATTGGGATTGATTTGTTGGCCGTTAAAAAAAAAAAGAAATTATGGTGGAACGTATGGAAAGTGGACCGACCAGTGGCGAAGCTTGACCCGAAGGTTCGGGGGTCGAAAGTCACCGGGGGTCGGAAGTCAATAGTTTCGGGGGTTGAAAACCAGTTTTCGGGATGTCGAAACCCCATATTTTCAAAATTTTCTTTACGAATACTATATAATCGAAACTTCTGCGCGAAAATCCGGGGGGGTCGGCCGCCCCTCCCCGCCCCTACAATGCTGCGCCACTGGACCGACCCCCACACGCTCGCACACACACATACATATATGTTCTTAATTTTAGTAAGGAATGGGTGTTTGAAACTTGAAAGCGGATTTAACATTGAAGAGAAAATTAGTGTATTTTAAAATTTGGTGAAAATTTGTTGTAGCGTTTTCAGATGTGTTTATAAGTGGATGCGTTGTAGATGTTGTGAGATGGTTTTTGCTTCGGTTTATATACTTCTATTAGAAGGTACGCTTCTATTATTTTTAAAACTATAAATCACGCTTTGGTTTAGAAATACTATGAAATTAGCTAATCCAAGGTAAACACATGAAAAGGCTCGTGATATCATGGTTTAGCCTTCAAAAAAAAGTTAATTAATTACCAATTAAGAAAGTTTATATCATGGTTTTTAATACTAAATTTAAAAGCCAGCCTTCGTCTCAAAATATCTTGGATTTATAGGGATTCATGTGACATGTTTGTTACACAGCATATAGTTGCCAGTTAGGTAAGTGTAGTTGCTCTGGCATGTATGGGATATAACTATTTAAAATATATTATCAAATGAATAAACAAAAAATAAGTATTATAATTTTGCATCTTGAATATTAAAGAAGTCACTACTTTGTCATCATAAATGTGTTTCTGAGAGAAGGTTCTACTTCTTTGCATGTGCTACAAGATTAAACAAAACATTATAATGTCATGAACAACCATATTATATAACAACTTTTGTGAATAATGTTATATAAAATTTTAAGAAACAATATGATAAAGTTGTATATATTCATATCTTAAATAGTACTTTATTTTTTATTTTTTTTTAACAAAACTTGAATACATTTCGTAAAAGAGAATCACCACAAATTAGGGAACTCTCTGCGAAGCAATCGTCTGTTTGTAATCCTTTGATGAAAGGGTGCATCGTTTTGTTGAGCAGTGGCAGTGGACATATATAGGTCTCACCACAGTTCACTGATAGTTATTATTAACGGATCATTAAGGGTGTGTGCAGTGGTTATCACATTATTACACTATCACTAATCAATCCTTATGTGCCACCTCATTTTATCACATTCTATCACAATTTACATGGGGTGGTCATACCCATCACTAAACTTTTTTTTAATATACTAAAAAATAAATAACATTAGATAAAATAAAAACATTACATAGACATAAAGTTATAACTAGAAAATATAAAACCTAACGTAGTTTTGGCCGTAACATTTTCCATGCCGAAACATGTGAAAAATCTTGGCCGACCTCGGAAACATACTCGACTTGAGCAAGGGCTATGAACATGTCTTCTCTGTGTCGAGGTCTTCGCGGAAATCATTCGTGATTTTTTTTAAATTTTCGAAGGTTTTACACTTCGATTTGATGTCGTTATACTTGTGGGAGATTGAATCACAACCACATTGTGTCCCCGACTAGGACACCAAACTCGGTATAAACTTTAGCCCATTGTGGAGCCCGACTCGACCACCCCGACTCATTAATTGATGCGCCATCTTCGTGTACATGTACGTGATGATTAATGCAAGTTCCTTCTCTTGCGACCAAAGCACCATTGTTGAAGTTGTCGCAAAAGAATTTGAAGTTGTTTTGAATATGGTAGGAGAAGAATTTTAAGTTGTGAATGTGGTTGGAGAAGATTTGAAATGGTGAATATATATATATATATATATATACTAGTAGGAAACCCGCGCGATGCGGCGGCGGCAACAATTGACAACGCGGTACTCGTTTTATAATAATTTATCAATCGTCACGTCTCGTATTGTATAGAACATATGTTTGTTTACTCATTCAGTTAATATGCTACAACTAAATTAAGTTAACTTATCAATTGTCACGTGCTACTTCTGCCGACATGCGTATTTATTCTTATGTAAATCCAAAATAAACCAATACATAGACGTACATTTTTATCAAACAATATAAGGAATAGTCTCATTTCACAAGTGAAAAAACATAAGATGCAACAAATAAGAGGTCTTCTATTATGGGTTCCATAAAGTATAAGACATAATAAATCTATAACAATGTCACGGTCTCCTATTAGCGGTTTCATAAAATGAAAGCATAACAAATATAAAGAGCAAAAAAAAATGAAGTGCAAAAATACAGGTATAAACGTTCGAAGAAACATGAAGTCAATCTATCATCTAGTACAACGCACCGTCTCTATATCCTAATCCTAAAGCTAAATTGACGAAGATCACATAGGAAGATGTTATTTGTTGCTAAAAGATCGCAATTTACAAGAGCTTAATTTATACGATCTAAAAAAAATAATAACAAAAGGTTCAATAGTCGATAGTCGAAAATCTAACGTTACACATTTTTCTATATTTTTCGTGATGGTACCTTATTAGGTACTGAGTTTAGGTTCTTGCATCTTCATATTGTTTTATTTGCTTTTGAATTCAATCGAGCTGTACAAATATAATAAACTCTAATCCAAGATATTTGTGTGTGAAGTTCATAAACTCAGGAAAAATTAGCCCTCTTGAATTCACGTGAGGAAGAAGAAAACTGAAATTAACGCTAAATAAACAAAATTGGGAGCATGGACTTTTACTATACATTTAGCAAAATGGCTAAATAAACAAAAATGAACTCATGGACTTTGCTATAGATTTACAATGTGGCAACAAGATATGGTTTAAGAGGGTAGCAACCTACATAGCATTAGCCTTTCTCTTATTTCACCCTGTTTCATCAACTATTTCAGGAACTTTTGCAGTCTGAAAGAGGCATGTAAAAGTTATAAAGAGTAAAAAATACAGATTAAAATTAGAAACTACAAATTGAAAGCTGAAAATGGGACTGAGGATTTGGTCCTTTGACAATTTGACATATTGACTTCCATACTTGTTTAACTTGAAAGTGATTGATGAAATTTAAAAAATACAGATTATAAGCCTCAAATGGGTCAGAAAAATTCAGGTAAAGCAAAAGTTGAGGCAGAAAAACCATAAATAGTTAAAGTACATTTACATCATTATCTTTAGCATATGGGAAGAAACAACATAAAAACCATTTAAACTGATTTTTTATGGTTACAAAAATGTTGAAGTTATAACTTCAGCATGCTTTGTATGAGAATAAGTAAAAGCATAAATATGAAAGTAACTTTTAATATGCCAAAAACTGTATAAAATAAGTAAAAATATGAATAAAAAGGAAAAAAGCTACTTCTCCGACAATAGTTCACTATACTACTCGAAGAGGAATGTGCAATAACAAGGTTAAAATTCTTTAGGTATGTTTCAATACTAAAGAACTTGCTTCGGTTTCTACATGAGGAACTTTTAAGTTATAACCACAAACCTGAAAAATGATGAGATCGTATCATCCCTCAGAACCTGGATACGAATTATAGGATTACATGAGATTTTTTATGGTTATATAAAGGCAAGACCAGCCATAAGTGCAGCGGCATTTCCATCATTGTTTTCTTAAATAAAATTGATGGTGGAGTTGATAACCAGGTAAACGATACTAACAAAGTCTAGCGGCTTACCATCATCGTAAGCAAGTGGAATTGCGATTATGGATGCAGCCTACAAATAAGGGGTTCCACATAAATACGAGAAACTTGAGGATTTTGCTTTCCTATATTTGACAAAAATAAGTTTAATAATTTAAAGTTAAACTATTAGGAATGTGGCAATTTACTTGTAATAATCAAGAAATACCTTTTTCTGTCCAAACGGTTACATGTCAACTGTTCACACTCCTCTTCGGTCGATACTTTTTCCTGCATTTACCAAATACAGGATTAATAACATGTCGAACAAAAACCGTAATGACAAAAATTACAAGGTTATAGGCAAGTTTTTCTATCAGGTAAATAATAGAGTGAAAGAACCATTAAAAGCATGTACAACAATACAAGATAAGAAATTTAACAGGAGAATAGCTAACCAGCTACATGTCTGATCAAATAAACCTCTATTTGGGATGATAGTCTCATTTACTTGAATTAATATCTTTTTTCATCAATTAAACGATGCCACTTCCTTTGTCAAGTAAAGAAAACTCATATGTCTACAAAACTAATTTTATTCAACTAAATTGTTGGTAAATGTTCCATTAAATTACTTTACAACAATCAAGAATGATAAGTTTCAATAGATTAAATCGTCCCACAAGGCCATAGTCCAAAAAAAACAAAAAAAAACCTGCATAACTATAAATCTATAATAATATAATATTCATCAACATGGATGCCAGTTGAACTTTTTGGAACTTTTTGTATAATAATCTCACTGTTTTCACTTTGATAGCTTATTGCATCTGTTATCATTTACATAATTCTAAGCTTAATAACACAGACAACGTAGAAACTGGTGGCCTTAAAAAACATACCGAAATACAAAAGAAAGAGGCTGACATGTACAAATTGGCTTTATATGCATACCCAGTTTAGCACATAGGTTCTCTCCGGCTCAAAATCGCTAATAGGGCATGGCAACTTTGACCGATTTTGTTTTCAACTATTTACTTATTTTTCTTGCTTGACCTTTTTGAGTTTAAACATAATATGAATCAAAACATAACGTCAATCGACTGCTAATATGATGACTTTCGACCCATTTGACCTCAAGTAGGTTTAACCCATGAACACTATACTACTTTGAATTTCATAAATTATTAACATGTTTACTATAATTAAATTAATGAATAAATAACATAACTAATCAAATAACAGAAAATTAGAAATAGAAAAATATATACAAAAAACCACAGCGATCTTACAACCAGGGTCGGCTCAACCATTTTGGAGACACAAAGTGAACTCCAAATTGGGGCCTTTAGAGTTACCTTAGCCTAGAAAAAGGGTATTCAATGGAATCAATTACACAAAGACAGCAAGTGTTACCCAAATCAAGAAAGTAATAAGGTAAAAAAATCTTCTGACCTTGCGGACGAATGGCGACCCGGTGAAATAGGTTATCAGGTTATGTTTGGAGCCTGGAGAGCAGTAAGCAGGTGGGTCATTATTTGTTTTGCAACTTACTTGTAAGCCAAAGGAAAAATGGAATTCCAACTTGCCTTTGATGCAATGCAATATATGGACACCATTTTTATACAATGGGTTGCCATCAATATTCTCTTAAAGGAAATCTTTTAAGCTGTCCCAAATGAACTTTGGGATCTTCTTCGACTGCAAATAACCCGTACAATGTAATTTAAGTAGTGGATATGCGTTTTGAAAGTGATTATGAAATTTATTCACTTGTAATAAAACAGATTGTGTTAAACTGAAGCGTCGCTTGTCAAATTTAAAATAAAAAAGTAAACAGGAAATTACTAACCAGGCATATCAAAGAAAAAGTCGTGAGGTTTTCTACGGTGCCACCCATGCAAATGCAAAGGCGGGGCGGCAAACAATAATGCCACCCCTACAGCAATTCCGCCAACCATGGCACCGCTGGCAATTTTTTTCCTTCTGAAACAATGATGCTTAACTTTTTATAGAAAATATTAAACACACATATATGATGTGGCAATCACCTGGTGTGGCGACCGGTGGTGGTTGCACAAATGGCGGAGGTGGAGAAAAGGGAGATCCAGAACATGGGTGTCTGGTAACCGGACCACAAAGCACAAGGTTGTTAGCAAAACTGAAAATCAGGAATAACATAAGGAATGAGATCTCAGTAAAGTACGTATATCAAATGTAAGATCTAGAAAATTGAAAATTGTAATTCAAATGATAACCGGTGGCAACCAACCAACTAAACAGGTTTATTGGTATTTCCCCAAAACCGTAGTTACCGGTGCAGGCCCGGCTGACGGTTTGAAATTTTGAACCAGGCGTTTGAACTTTTGTTTATTTATTTATGTTTTTATTTTTGAATATGCAGTTATGTATATATAGTCTTTATAGTTTTAAATTTTTAACAAACTAATGGTTTTTTTAAATAATAAAACAAAAAACTTTTTTGGACCGTCAAAACCAGCCGACCTACCCAACCTGGCGGTTAACCTGGGTTTTGCAGCTTTATACCCCCAAATATGAGAAAAATCATTGAGATGTTTACAATTACTTAGTCTTAAAACTTCTAAAAACTCACCTAGTATAGAGACGGTCTGATGTATGAGTGGTAAATTATGTGTCACCCACCGTAAAAGGCATGGCCATTGCTATGGTACCGTGCAACTGAGAGAACTTAACTGAGAAATCTTCCCATGAGGGTTTCAACAAACGGATTTGCAAATGATGTGTTAGAAGATGGAAGTCTTCGTGAATGAAGTTTGTTTTGCTACAATGTACAGGCAAAAGTAAATAAATAACCATTAATGTTGAAGAAAATAGCTTTATTATGTTTAAAAAATTGAAAGCTTTATGTGAATCAAACACTAAAACTCACTTGCAGACAACTGTTCTGTTTATCATTGCTAAGACCTTCAACTTGAATAAGCTCTCTGATTTGTTAAAGAGTTGCTGCTGTACAAGATTCAAAAATTCATGATTATTTGCTATAAAAGCTAACATTAACAGGATAAACACCCGATTCCTCATTCTAAATTGTTAAAACCAACAAACCTTTACTCAACCTTCCTAACTCACAGGAAGGCCAGGTTTATGATAGATGCTGCCAACTTCACTCAACCTTGCATGATACAATCTAGTACCCACTCTGATCCCATGCCCATTTGAATAGCTTCCTAAACCAAAACCAACACCATATCGGTAACCTGTAAAATGATCGCAGGTATTGTTATGTCAAACCAAAGTCTGGATAGATTATAACCATCCGCACAAATTGAACATGATGGAACAAATAAAAAGAACAAAGAACAAGAAAGTTGTGTATACAAATTCAACATACACAGTGCCAACAGGTCCGGATTTAAAAAATTGGCCAAGTAGGAAAATGAAATCACGGGATCTTTAAAAGAGACCATTGAAAAGCATGAATGGATGGTAATTAATCAACCACCATTACAGACTCCCATTGGTAACTTTCACAGTCCCCCAAAAAACAAAAATAAAAACGAATAAGAAACAAAGACAAAAATGGATTTAAACCCGAAAAAACAAGAAATTAAATTAAAAATATGAGTTTTTGAAACCATAAAACGTTAACCAGTACCGAGAAAGAAAGAGGAAAAAATCACAAACCTCAAAAATCTGCAATGACAACAATAAAGTATGACTAATAATATGTTGAAGCATGAACAATAAACAACCAAACAAACAAAATAAAACAAGACCAGCTTTACCTGATAGGGGTATTGAATAACAATCACCTGTAACAAATAATCGCTCAGGTTTATGTCAATAATGAAGAATAGAGCAAAAAACCATGAATCACTCAGGTCTATGTCAAGAGCAACCATACTTGATAGGGGTGTAGATCAAACAATGAAATCATATTTGGTGCTCAAGTTGAAACCCTAGATCCAGAAAGTTGAAATCAGTAAATGACTATGAGCCATGAAATCGGAAAGTTCGTATCAGAAGGAATAATATAACATACCAATGATGATGATGATGTAGATCTTGAAAGTTGAAACCCTAGATCAAAAGATTGCTGGTGTTCTGGAATCGAGAGAGAGAGAGGGGGGGGGGGATGGGGGCGGATAAGATGTATGAAATGAAACCCTAACTCCTACCTTAACCGGTTTTTTCTTGTGCGCACTGACTTGTTGTACAACAAGTTTTCAAGGTAGTACATTTTTTAGAGTGCATTGGATTGTTGTACAACAAGCTTAAGTTGTATTTTTTAAGAAGTGCAAAATGACCTAAATTGCCCCTCTAATATGCTTATTAATATAGTATAGATATATAGATATATATAGGGGGAGGATAAACTAAAAACCCACTTGAGTTAAGAAAACTATGAAAACCCTTGTAAAAACCATCTAAAATGTTTTAATTTTTTTTGAAAAAAAATACACAAGGTAACATACATGTATTAAAGCGTTTTGGGGCAAAAAAATAAAAAAAAAGACGCCGATTGGATATTTTAAAAAAAAATAAACAAAATTTGTACTGTTACATATGTAACAACTGATGGTACATATGTAACAGAGCTGTTACATATGTAACAGCACAAACTTTGTATATTTTTTTTAAAAATATTCTATCGGCGCTTTTTTTATTTTTTTTTCCCAAAACGCTTTAATACATGTATGTTACCTTGTGTATTGTTTTCAAAAAAAATTAAAACATTTTAGATGGTTTTTACAAGGGTTTTCATAGTTTTTTTTTAACTCAAGGGGGTTTACAGTTTATAATTTCCCTATATATATATATATATATAATATATATATATATATCAAAGTTAAAACAAAGTTTTGAACGGTAAACAGCTATTTGACGTTGGCAGAGCGTGATGAGTGTCGCGAGCGCGATGAAACAGGGCCATCGCGATGGCTACAGGGCGGTGTTCGCGATGGTCACGGCCATTACAAACTGCCGTGTTGCCTATTAGATCACCGACAACGACCCCATTGTCGAAATGACAATGCCACTAGCGGATCCGTAATGGCTACTTCATGGACGGTTCACCAAAATATCACCAACCATAAAGTCATTTTGTAAAAAGTTAATTGTTAGGTTAAATTTGACACATTTGGTTAAATTAAGAAAACTCCTATTGCTGTCATATGATCACTTTTAACAGGTTTATGTTTCCTTTTCTCTACATTCTTTGTTTTTAAGAAATATTTTACTATGATCATTTGCATAAAAAAGAAAATATGTTCTTATTACTGAAAAATAAAGTTGTGTATAGGAAAAGCATATAGGATCTTTCAATTAAACTAGTATTCAATTCAAAGTTGCAAAGTTGTCTATTTTTATATAGCTTACTAGTTTTTATCCTGGGAGCGTCCCTGGGTTGAAATATCTAATATGACATATCAATTTTACATACAAAATAGACTGATGCGCTTTAGAGTTACATGTAGGAAAGTTTCAGGTAGCACCTAACCTAAAACAATTAACAATGTATCTCCAATGTTAACGCCTAACTAAACAATGTATAACTCTAATATTATAGAATTCATATTTACTGGTTTGAACATAATTAATGACTTGCCTATACATGATTAATGAATAACCTGAACACTTTGTGTTTTATTTCATGTGTGAACAAAACCCCACAAAAAATAGTCGGTTTTTTTTCTCCATTTTTTATATAGCACTATGATACTCGTTGGAAAGATGATAAAACGCCCGTTAATTTGGTGTAATTTTTTTCATAAAAAACTCTCGTATATAAAAGATATTAACGTTTAAAAATTATGGGATGAAACATAAGAGAGAAAAATCAAATTTTGTTTTTAATTGGTAAAGTAAATCTTTTATTTTAAATTCTAAGATAAGCATATGAGTTTTAATTAATTTTATTATTAGATTTAATAATAATAATAAAAATTTAAACACTCTCACTTCAACGTGCCACGTGGCACAATCAAGGAGGGGTTGAGGCCTCCATTGAATGCCACATCATCATAAGTCAATTCTTTTGTTAATAGTTATAGATAGATTATAGATTTTTTATTTTATCAATAGCTAAAAAAAAACTAAATAGATTTTTAATACTAACGTTAAGGAGAAATATGATACTAAAAAAACCCCACTTTTGCTTTGAGGTATGTTTTAAGAAATGTATACAGAATAACAGTAGTTCTTGTATTAAAATGTATAATATAGATGATTCTTTAGATAAAGTTTTGTAACTTTCAACCTCTAGTGATATTTTTTCTTGTGGTTATCATAAACATCATATAAAGATCATTTTTAACTACAATATATTTTTAAGACACGTTCAATTTAAACACAAAACAAAACTTAAATAGAGAACAAGAGGTGCATATACTTGTACATCATATTTAGGGTTGTAAACGAACTGAACTTTCAGCGAACAGTTCATGAACCGTTCGACGGGAAGTCCGTTTATGTTTGTTCGTTTAACAAATGAACGAACACGAACAAAAAATTTCGTTCGTTAAGTTAAACGAACGAACATGAACATAGGTCGCGTTTGTTCGTTTATGTTCGTGAACGTTCGGTAACGTGTTCGTTTGTGTTCGTTTATGTCCGTTTATACTTGTTCGTTTGTGTTCATTTGGTTTTTAAATTTTATATTTAAAATTTTAATATTATATATATATATATATAAAGAAACTTACAATAACAATGTTTTAAATTTTATATTCGTTCGTCCGTTTGTGTTCGTTTGTTTCCGTTTGTGTCCATTAGTGTTCGTTTGTGTTCGCAGACAATGTTCACGAACAGTTCGTGAACAACCAAATTACAAACGAACACGAACACGGACAAAATTTTATGTTCGAAAATTGTCAACGAACAGTTCATGAACAGATTTAAAGCTTAACAAACGAACACAGACAAGCTTCGTCCGTATCCGTCCGGTTCGTTTACAGCCTTAATCATATTCCTCACATGAAACGAGGGAGAAAATAGTTGGATTGTTTTATTGTTACATAAAAACAGTATATATACAAATGCTACTCAATAATCATATTTTTTTAGTTTAAGAATATATGATGTGGGTGTGCCCCATGATATGTTTTTTTTTTCATGGCCCAACAAACCAACATCCTACTCTCAAGCCAATAATAACTCTTACGTCCAAGCCACTAGCAACCTTTTGTAGCGGTGTTTATTGCTCTTATAAGGTGAAGTGGTCATGGTCATCTCCACCATATTTTATGAGTGAGTTTTCATATTTTAAAAAGTAGTTTGAAGTGTTGCGAGAGAAAATGTTACTATTATCTGTATATTTGAAGGAACCCTGTCCCCCCCCCCCCCCTCAATTTATTTTTTAATATTTATTGAATGTGACTGTGAGTGGAGAAGAGAAAAACTGTAATTAAAAAGATATAACAGATATTATTTAATTGAAACCGAGAAAAAAAAATTTAGTGATTCTTACAGTAATTTAAAAGATGTAGATATGGAACCTGATGTAAATAGTTTTAGTTTGTCATGATTAGGTTGTCATGTGTAAGAGGCGTTATCCCCTTTACCGTAGTTTTCCTTCATAAAATGGTGCCTCTCCCTTATTTCCTAGGCCCATTGGGGTAGGGTGGGAGCGCCATTTACCAATTGTGGGTAGAATACCAGGCGTGAGTGAGGTGGTCTGTTGGGGCCCATCTCATCCACCTTTTCTCTTTTTTTTTTCTTTTATATAATTAAAAAGGCGTTATTTTATCTCCTAGTAGTTATTGGAAAAGTGGAATAAAGTCATCTTTTAACGTGACACCTATGTGGCGCTAGGTTGGCAACGAGTCGAGTACAGGTTTGGCTAATACCACACCTATACCCTGTTATCAAATCTCATCCCATATTTGTCGGGCATTTGTCAGGTATATCGCATACCCGTAGGGATTTGCATTTATGTAATTTTATGTTTTTATCATTATCACCATACTAATCTTTGTATTTAAAATTAAATATATATATATATATATTATAATTGTATCCTAAAAAATATTTTTATATTTTGTAGCATATAAATATAAATAACAATGTAATTAAAATATAAATTTCAAAAGAACAATGTTTTTTTCAAATAATAAATCTATTAAAATGAAACATTACTGGAAAATAGGTTTTTTTACTAGATTTTTTTTTATAGTTAAGAAAAAATATGTCTAAAACTTAAAAATTTGTGGGTATATATTTCGACTAAACGGGTATTTAGTTTGGGTAATCGGATCGGGTATTACCTAATACCATATCCATCCCATACCCACGAAATTCATTCCCAAACCCGTCTCATACTCGTCGGGAATCAGGTATACCCGTCCCAAATGCTTCGAGTTTCGAGTATACGCATTAGTCTTGGGTGTTTTCGCCATCTCTGTGTGACGCTGAGGTGGCAGAATGAACCCAAACAATTTTCAAAAAAGAAAAGTTAATTATTTTATTGTGTGGGTAAAGAAAGGGGTGTCACTAGCTGTAGATGGAAAGGACTGAAAGAAAAGTATAAGGAAAGAATCGGACCGCATTTCTAAAGGAGAGCTAAAATCCAACGACAATACATGGCTTCAAAATAATAATAATAAAATGATAATAAGATTATTATTATTAAAGGAACTAGATTACATCCCGAAAGCTTTACGAGATAGACAAATTTAACATGAAGTGTTAAAATAAGTGTTATGATGTAACACAAAAATTAATGTAGTACAATATGAGAAAACAACTATTTTAATCATATGAGTAAGAATGAGAATGTATATTCAAAAGAATATGTGTGTTTTAATGAGGAGTAGAGTCAGAAGCAACAAGGCGTGATTAAGGCGGTGGTTTTAAATGTGTGGCTTTTTTTGGAAATTAGTAGTTTTAACCTATTTTGTTCTAAATGAAAATAGATTCTTATTTACTGGTTTGAACATGATTAATGACGTGCTTATGCATAATTAATGAATTACCTAAACACATTGTGTTTTTTTTACTGTATGAACAAAAATCCACAAAAAGCAGTCATTTGTTTCATTTTTTGTATATCACTATGGTACTCGTTGGAAATATAATAAAACACTCGTTAATTTGGTGTAATTTTTTCTTTAAAAAATATTATATAAAAAACTTATTAACGTTTAAAAATTGTAGGTGAAACATGAGAGAAAAAAAGACTTTTTGAGAGAAATGATGGGGATGATGTCATGTGGCTCATGGTGTTAATGTGTGTCGGGCCTTTTGTGCTAACGTGCGCCAAATCTTTGCCTTTTTTTCTTACCAATCAATTTGCTTTTTTTTTTCTTACCATAGCTGTAATAGTACTTTCGATATAGGTACTGGTTTGGTAAAGTATCAACTTTTTTTGTTGATTTACAATACCTGTGCCGAACTGGATTCTTTTTCTTACCATAGTTGTAAGTGTAATTTCAATATTTGTACTGGTTCGGTACCGTACTGGTTTTTTTGTTGATTTACCTTTGTATACGGTATCGTATCGTAACGGTCATTTTTAGTACATTTACTATGTGACAACTGCCAAATTTCAGGTACTATCCGTACAATAATATAATTATTAAAATAAGATAAAAATAACGTGTTAGACTTAATTGGTGATAATTATAATATTTAAAAATGCATTAGCAAATTCCAAACATTTTAAAAGATTTATGATGAATTTTAGGAATTTTCGTATCGCGAGGCGATAAATTACTCGTATTGGACATTAGTGACGACCCGGTTAACTATGAAAAGTCTAGTTTTGACCCGTAATGCTTGGTTTGGCATGGAATAATATTTTCAGAATGAAAATATTATTGAAACCAATAAAGACTATGATTGATAGTTTTAAAATCGCTATGATCTAATAATTGCGCATTTTAGAATTTTAACGCGAATGCGAGACCCGGTACAGTAGAGAACCCCCTAATATAATCAAATTAGCGAAAAATGAATATTATTATTAGCCAAATTGGTAAAAACCTTAATTATTTAACATATTGGGTTTTCATGAAAATACAAAGTGTGTATTATAAGTTATAAAGATTATAAATATATATATATATATATATATATATATATATACACACACACCCACACCTACACATAACCATAACATCAAACCCCCCCCCCCCCTTCCCCATATGATATTATTATGATTTATTATTAATTATTAATCATTAATCATTAATAATAAATACAAAAATCCTACATATTAAAACACCAACACACACATTCTTTCATTATTACACCACATAAACACATACAAGACTCTCCATATTCCCTTCCTTCTCCTCACCCCCAACCGTAAATTCATCATCGTAGTTCCTTTTTTTGTTGAATTTTTCATAAAAAATGGACTATACATAATATGATTAGTTAAGTGTTATTGGTGATTTAGGCAAAAATCCAAAGATTTCTAGAGAGAGAAAACGAGTTTGAGCATCAAAACCCACTAGTTTTTACGAGATATCTTCAAAGGTGAGTTCTTGAACTAAAACTTGTATAAAACTTTTATCATTTTCTGTTTTGATTTAGTTTTTCACCAAATAAAGATGGGTTTTGTAAATGGTTTTATGAAACAAAGAATGGAATGAGAAAATGGTTAAAAGTTGGTATGTATATGTGTGTATGTGTGCCATAGGTATGTATGTGTGTGGGGGTAGATTGTTTTGTTTTGTTTATAGGATGATGAATTATGCTTATATCATGAGATTTTTATATCATGCAAGAGGTTTTCTTGATGGTTTGTAATCTCGTGTAAAATGGAACTTTGATGTTTAAGATGTTCAAGATAAATGGTATAGAGTTTTGATAGTAGAAATGAAGCTTAAATGACCAAGGTGTTTATGTTTGTGCATTGTTTGATGATGGTTTTGGATTATTTTGGACTTAGGACAAATCTGATCATGATAATGATTTGAGGGTTTTGATGAGTCTAAAATGGATAATATTGAACTTAACAAGGATCTACACGCTTGGGAGACCTTGCATGTACGATCAAGTCGCGTTTTTTCGGCTTAAACCGCCAAAATATAAGCTTTTGAAAGGAATGTTTCAAAACATATTTAATCAGGTTTTCATGACTTATTTTGAAAGAAAATAATATGTGATTAAGTGTTCATGAAAGTCCTAATGTAAAAACCTAAATGTACATGCAAAAGATGCGCGAAAACGCACCTTTTCGACACGTTTTATGCGTTAAAAACACTTATTTTCAGGTCTGATGTAAAACAACTTGTTTTTTTAGTGTTAAAATGTGTACAAAACTCATCATTTAGGATGCATAATAGGTTTCCATGTTAACGGATGCTTACAGTGCAAAACTATGTGTTAAAAGTCGCCAAAATGTGATTTTTTTGGGCGCGTAAAGGTTAGATTATGTGGCTGTTTTAGAACAGAAAATTTGGTCTTGTTTTGTGGTTTATATGCATGTCCTAGGATGAAAGTTAAGTTCATATAATATACATAGGTTGATATGTGACATTGGGAACTTGTATGCGATGAAAACTGCTAGAACATGTCTTACTAGGCGATAAGACGATGTGTTAGCATACGTGGGTAAATTGAATAGATTTTGTGAATCTATGTGATATGTGACTCGTAAGTTGATTACTTGAATGATTTCCATAAAGTTTAGGCATTCTTTAGGTAATATGAAGTTTACTAAGAATGGTCGCGTTTTGGTAGAAAATGACTTTTACGGAAAATGAGTCTTAAATGTAGTAGCTATGTGAAGTTATGTGCTACATGTATATTTGATTATGATGGATTGATAGGTTTACTAATTCTAGTTATGTGGAATTTGACTTGAAATGATATAGGTGTGAACATATAAGTGTAAACCTAAGGGTCGGGTAATTAGACGCGATATGCATGTACGTGAGGTCTAAAACTTAACCGTTCGTCAAGCTCACCAATGGGTCCATGAGGTAAGGGTTTATGAAAATGCAAATCTATTTAAGTAAAGTAAGTCGAGGGAAGTTTGGTGAATAACTTGGACAGACTTAGAATGTTCGCTAAAATAGCCCTTTGAATAATAGGGTATTGTTAGAAACGGATTGTGGTTTAGACTAGGAATTGCTTGTTGCTACGCTTGATGTGAGTTTCACGGCGCCTTTTCTTTTAAATGTTTTTGAACGTTTTACAATCAGGGGATTAACATGCTTGTATGATGGGTAGACTAAAATTGTATAGAACATATGATGGCCATTGGTAGATACATGACGTGTGCGTTGGACGCCCGTCTATCCCTTCGGGAGGATACTTCCCTGCAGTTCTTAATCATTAGCTCTAGGTTTAGAGCCTTGAATTATGTTGATAGATCTATTGGGTTTGACGTCCCCTCCCAGAACAGTTGGACTGGTTCTTATGGGAAAATATACTTCATTGAAAGCCGTCGAGAGACATGTTCGAGTGTACATAGTTGCGCAATTAGGAAGAAATGTCCTGGTTTGATTAAGAGCTTTAGGTTGCGATCATGCTTGTATGACCTAGCTAGTCTAACAGTTCTTAGTTTAGTCGTACTCGATCATACACTTTTAAACAAGGAAATATGTGTATTTTCCTTAAAACATGTGAACTCTCCAACTTTTTGTTGATATTTTTAAGCATGTTTTTTCAAGTACTGATGCATAAGAGTCAAGGGTGCGGTTTAGTACGCACTACTTATGGACGTGATTATGGGACCATAAAACTTTTTAAGGCTATGCTTTTTTGTTTGTAAAACAATGTTTTCTTTTATTTCGCTTCATCTTTGTTGAACATGTTTTGAAACTTCTTTGACCTTGGAACTTAAATATGTTTAACTAGAGGGCGGTTACAAGATGTCCATACGTAACATTTGTGTGATTTGTTAAACTATTGTGGTAACAACTTCCGTTACCTCATGAATTGATTTCCGTTGTGTGCTGTCGGGGCGTGACAACTAGTGCCCATTTTTACCGTTTTCCGGGACTAATACTTTCGGTACTGGCACCGAAGTGTCGTTTCGATACCAGTATAGTGATTGCGCGTTCTCCGATAACGCAGAGGTGTAAACCGCGTACAGGTTATCATCATCATTATCAATCATCATCATCATTAGGGATGGCAACGGGCCAGGTGTGGCTAATCCCAACACCATACCTAGTTATAAAAACTTATCCCATACCCGGCCCAAAACCCATCGGGTATGGGGCGGGTATTTATCCATCGGGTATCGGGCATACCCGTGGGTTTCGGGTATGCTCGTGGGTTTCGGGTTTTAGGCACAACTATCAGGCATCAACGAGTTAAGTTTAAAACCAATACAAAAGGTTGAAATTTGACAAAACATATTAAAACTACAATACAAAATACTTGTATTGAACCGAATAAGTATATAATTTAGTTATCCATAGAAGAAAATACAACCACAATACAAATACTTGTTTTATTTAACAATAAGCTTCATTTGTTTGACATAGAAAGTAAATGTGGCGCATAAAATGTATATTTACCTCGTCTCGTCACCATCATCTTAATCGTACTCATGTTTGACAATAAGGTTGAGTTTCTTTTAAAACCAGTTACTATGTATATTAAAAATGAAACACAATTATTATATAAAAATTAAAATGATTATGATTATAGTATATCAAAAATGGGTAAGAGTCTTTTCTTGGGGTTTGGGTAACATGCACATATAAAATACAGTGTATATTAATGGGTAAACATGCATATATAATCGGATAATCGGAACGAGTAAACGGACATATATAATCGGGTAATCGGGGCGGGTAAACGGGTGTAACATAAAATCCCATACTCGTCCCAAATTTTCAAAAAAAAAAATCTCATACCCGGCCTCATACCCGTTTAACGGATCCCATACCCGTCCTGTATGCGCCGGGTATTGGTTTTTCCCACGGGTTCAGGTTTTGTTGCCATCCCAAATCATCATTATTATTATGACTAAAGTTAATTGTAAAGATGGTCCCAAGCAACATCTTTGATACTAAGTTTTAAGACTAACAAGTTTTATCTTTCTGATTTCAATGTTGTAATGAATTTGTAGTTTAACACTAACTTCCACTAAATTTATAGTTAAATATAGGTAAAATAATTACAATATCTTTTCTACTCTAAGTAAAATGACCAAAATACTCTTCTTATGCATTAACATAAAATAATAATGTAGGGACTAGTTGATGAGTTACCTAAATGAAATCAGAGAAACAACAACTTATTAATCAAGGTTTACTAATCAATCTTATTCTTATTGTAGCATAAATTTGGGAATTTTCCCCTATCCATGTGAGATCCTTGCATATAAGTTTCTTTCATGCCATAACCATTCAAAAGTCATTCAAGTCATAAATTTATACTTGCTGTATCTACATTCTAAGGCTACATGGATATCACCCCATGGGTTCACCATGAAAACACATTATTTTCATCCATTCTCATGCATTACCAAATACTTACCAAATTGAGTCGTTTCATTGGTAATACTATATTCCTTTCAAATGATAACTTTAACACTTTCATTACAACAATATTCATTATGCAACCACTAGTAATTAATCTACACACTAAAATGGTAAAAGTTTAAACTAGGACGTACCTCATTTTAGAGTTTCTTGTTTCTTATAATTGCTTGGTCCTTCCACTTTCACACATTTATGAATTCACATTTAGACCCTATGAATTCAACCATGTCATGTTATACTTATAACTTGATATTAAATCATCACATACATCAATTCTTACATCCTAACCACATTCCATGAGGTGGTTGACAGAAAATCACATACTTTAACAATCAATATATTTCATCAAACACTTAGTGGGAATTATTTCAAAAATTTAGGAGGTGATCATCACTGCCATTTGAGATTAGTGGGACGTGGAAGGTGATCACTTTCTTTGAAAGAATTATACGTTTGTATATGGTGATCCTTTCCTTAGTGAGAAGATTGTGTAACGGTGATCTCTAATGGTTTAAGGGAGATGACTAGTGGAAGAACTCTTGATTGAAAGATCGAGGAGATGACGTAGAGGGATTAGTTAACATCTTTTGAACCTCTATAAGTCGATTTTGTCATTCATTCATTAAACTCTTTTAGCACTTGCATATCTTATTGTTTAGTGTTTACAAGTATATTGTTGGGTTTTTAACAAGTGATAAATCAACTAAAACAAGTGTTTAACAAAGAAGTTTGAAGAAACCTTTAAAACTCCTCAATATTATATATATATATATATATAGGCGAGGTAATTTGAATAGTGGCTTGTCGCTAAAATGAGCCGCCTTTGCTAATGGCGTTAGTACTAACACTCTCCGTTAACTTTTAAACCTCGTTAGGTAATTGAGTTATGGTTCCCCGTTAACTTTAACTCCGGTAATTTCTAACCGTCATTAGGTAACTAAGTTATAGTTCTACGTTAGCTTTAACTCTGTTAACTTATAGCCGTCATTAGCTAACTGAGTTACTATTCCCCGTTACCGTCTAATCAGGTTTCTTCCCTGTTAACTTTAACTCCATCAATTTCTAACCGTCTTTAGGTAACTGAGTTATTGTTCCCATTCCCCATTAATGTCTAGACATCCTTAACTAACCGAGTTATTGTTTTTCGTTAACTTCTAACCAGGGTTTTGAATACTAACTAAAAGAGTTATTGTTCTCAATTTTAACTCCGTTAATTTCTAACTGTCGTTAGGTAACTAACTTAACTTGTAACCATGGTTTCTAACAGTAACTAACAAGGTTACTACTCTCTGTTAATTGATGGTTGTAAGTTTCAATGTTGAATTTGTTGTTGTTGATGATATTTGAATATAGCCTTTTAAAAGCCGATATGAAAAACGTGCAAACGCACGTGTATTAATATCTAGTTTTATTAATTTATAAAAAATATCGTTTATATAGATGGGCTGGGCCAAAGCTTCTTTAGCTGGAACCATGATCAGAAATGCAAGCATAAATTTCATTCATCACAAGTCAAGCCCAATATATTTTTATTATGCAAAACATTTAAAACTTCTCAACTTTCATATACAACTTGCAAGAAAAGCCTTTGCCTTATTCTGAACTTTTTTCACTAGTTTTCCGTCCAAAAATATAAATATTCTGAAGGAAACCGAATTACTTTTACTAACACTTCATATTATTCTTATAGAAACTTATAATATATCAAAAATCATTTTTTTACTGCATATATTTAACTCTCTACAAACTTACTTAATTATTTGACTATGTGACGTGGTAGATGGGTTACAATCAA
>JAUTDX010006735.1:0-14994 GCA_030844895.1 Ambrosia x helenae | reverse complement strand
GGAATCAGATCAGCAGTTAATGAATATGCAAACAATATTGAAGGCAAATGCTTTTCACTCTTATTGAATTATGAAAGGATGCGTACATCAACTGAGAATTACAAGACTTTAAATAGGAAACTAAAGTAACAAACAAAGCTGATAAATTGCTGAATAGCAGGATTCTATAACAGCTATAATTCAAAAATCAATTACTAGACGTTGAGTGGTTGCCTTCAAAAATTCCCACGTGCATGATCAACCAAAAGAACCGCCATTAATTACGCACGTGCATGAGACCAATTCTGTTTGAGTTATTCTCATCACCCTCCTTAACTCAAACTCCTGCACTCCCCAATTTTTCCCTTAACAGCTTGAACTTATCTTTGTGAAGTGCCTTTGTCAGCATATCAGCAACTTGATCATGTGTACTACAAAACATCAACTTAATTTCTTCTTATTAACCAAATCCCTGATAAATGAAACCTCAGCTCAATGTGTTAGAACGACTGTGCATAGTAGGATTTTTAGATAGACAGATGGCAGACTGGTTGTCACAATGAATGATAGTAGCTTCAGATTGAATCCACTCCAGATCTGCAAGCATCCTCCTTAACCAGACAGCTTGACAGGCAGCATCAGTGGCTGCTATATTCAGCCTCAGTACTTGATAATGCCACAATATGCTGCTTCTTTGAACTCCATGTTATAGCACCACTTCCAGATTGAACACATTTGCTGAGACACTCTTTCGATCATCTATAGACTTGCCCAGTCACTATCAGAGTACCCAGACAAAACCAGCCCATCACTCTTTGTGTTTCTGGCATACCATACTCCATAATTACTAGTTCCAGCTACATACTTCTGAACTCTTTTTGCAGCTGCTAAGTGAAGAGTGGATGGCTTCTGCATGAATCTGGCTAACATACTCACTGCAAAATCTATGTCTGGCCTTGAATTACACAGATACAGCAAACCACCAATTAAACTTCTGTACATGAAACCATCAACTGACTTTGATCATCTTCAAGTTGCATCTTCTCAGTCGGATTCATTGGTGTTTTTCTTCTACCTTGCACCCTTGCATTCTCATCTTATGAATCAGATTGTTAGCATACCTCTCTTGACCCATGAAGGTTCCATCAGCAGTTTGATGAATTTCCAATCCTAGGAACAGTGTAAGATGACCAAGATCAGTCATTTCAAACATGTTCATCATCTCAGCCTTAAACTTCTTGATCATCAGTTGATTAGAGCTGGTATAAATTATGTCATCCACATATAGACAAACATAAATTAAATCATCAGCTCCAACCTTCTTCACATAAAGAGTGGGTTCATTAATACTTCTGTTAAACCTTGATCTGCAAAAAATGAGTCAATTTTAGCATACCAGGCCCTGGGTGCCTGTTTCAAACCATAAAGAGCCTTATGAAGCTTATACACCATCTGCTCCTGTCCCTTGTTCACATAACCTTCAGGCTGACAAACATAAGTTTCTTCTTTTAAGTCACCATTTAGGAATGCAGACTTAACATCTAATTGATGTATAGTCCATCCCAAATGAGCTGCTACTGCTACAATCAGTCTAATAGTTTCAAACCTTGCCACTGGAGCAAAGGTCTCTTCATAATCCACTCCCTTCTTTTGAGAAAAACCTCTTGCAACCAGACGTGCCTTGTGCTTTATCACCTCACCTGTTGGTCCAACTTTAGTCTTGTATAACCACTTTAAATCAACAATATTTTTTCCTTCTGGCAGTTGAACTAGACTCCAAGTCTGGTTTCTGTTGATAGCACTGATCTCTTCATCCATTGCATCTTGCCATTCTTTCTTTGCAACAAGCCTCATCAAATGATAATGGGTCAGCTGCTGATAAAGCAAACTGACAAGCAGCATATACTTCTTCCAGGCTTTTGTATCTCTTAGGAGTAGAGCTTGTTCTTGACTGAGTAGAACTTGCTCTTGAATGTTGTGGACTGGGACTTGCATTTGTGACACTTGAATTATCACCAACTGGATCTGAGCTTCCTGTAACATCATGAGTATCATTCACATTAACATTATCAGTTTCTTGAACTTGATTGGTAATCTCTCATCATACACCAATTGATAATTGGTGTCATGACTAGGATGATTCCAATCCCACTTGGCATCCTCCAGAAATTTAGGATTCTTCCTTGTAATGATCTTCTTAGTAGTTGGATTGTATAATCTGTAATTGATTATACCAGCAGTACCAACCACCCCTGAGTAACCAATCATGATGCACCTTTCACCTCTATCATCAAGCTTTCTCCTTCCTTGACCTGCAGTAGTAGCATAAGCAAATAATCCAAACACCCTTAGGTTATGAACAGATGGTTTTTTGTCGGTCCACACTTCTAAAGGAGTCTGATTAGTTAGAGCTTTAGTAGGTGCCATATTCAGAATTCCCAACAGCAGTTGCAGCAGCTTCAGCCCAGAAATAATTTGGTAAATCTCTTGCTTTCAACATGCTTCTAACAAGACCTAGAATGGTCCTGTTTTTTCTTTCAGCAGTTCCATTTGCTCAGGAGTGTAAGGAGCAGTTAATTCTCTCTTGATTCCCTGCTCTTCACAAAACACATCAAATGCCTTTGAACAATATTCACCCCTCTGTCAGTTCTAAGAGTTTGATGAAACACTCACATGTTTCTCAATCATTGTTTTAAATATCTTGAAAGTTGACAACACATCAGATTTTCTTTCAAGAAAGTATATCCAGCACATTCGTGAGTATATCAAATAAACAGAATGAAATACCTGCTTCCACCAAGACTAGGTACCTGCATAGGCCCACACACATCTGAATGCACAAGTTCTAGCTTCTTGGTGGCCCTTCCTGGTTCTTGATTGGAATGTGGGTCTTGTTTGCTTACCCACAATACAGTCTTCACATTGTTCCACTTGTTTGATGTTAGGCAGGCCAAACACCATCTTCTTATCTTTGAGTTGCTGCAACCCCTTGTAGTACAGATGGCCATACCTCTCATGCCACAGCAAAGATTCTTTGTCATGATTGGTTGAGTCAGCCTTTGAGGCATCAAGCAGAAACATATTGTTTCTGGCCAACTCAACCTTCATAAGAACAGTGCCTAGATTTATATTTGATAGTACAAGCTTCATCTTCAAATACAATGCATACCCTTTTCTCATTAATTGCCCAACACTTAACAGGTTATATTCAAGCATAGGTGCATAGTAAACATCACTAAGTAGTTTGAACTGACCATTACCAGTGGGAATCTTAACTTCACCTCTTCCTGTGACTGAGATATCCTTCTTATCACCTAGCTTGACATTCAACTTGAATGTTTCATCCAGAGAGGTTAAACTCCCTTTACAACCTGTCATATGGTTTAGAGCAACCTGAATCTATGAACCATAGAGAGTTAGAACTATCACCATTTGAATGAGCCATGAGTGCATAAGATTGTTCAACATTTGAATCTTCAGATTGCTCAGTTATACAGGCAAAGAACAAGTGTTGCTCTTCACCTTGGTCTTCATCATCTTGTTCAGCAACATTTACTTGTGCTTCCTCATTGTACCAGCAGTCCTTCTTAACATGACCATATCTTTGACAATGAAAGCATTGAGGACCTCTTCCTGATCCACGTCCTCTTCCTCTTCCTCTGAACGTGCCTTTGCCACGTCCTCTCCATTAAATTGATCAGTCAATGACCTCCTGGCCTGTGGTTGCATAACCTGCAAGGCTTGCTCATCAGCTTTCTCTGGTGTCTTCACCCAACACTCCTACTAATCAGCCTTGCTTCCTGTGACTGAAGTGAACCCATAAGTCTGACTGGTGTTAAACTAGTCTGATCATAGGACACTTCGATTGATGGCACAATATAATCATACTTTGGAGCCAAACTCCTCAGTATCTTCTTACAACCTTTTGATCTGTTACTTCTTCACCATAGGCTCGTTGTTGGCTAACTATTCCCATAACACGTGAGAAATAGTCACCAACACTTTCATCTTCATTCATAAGCAGGTTTTCAAAATCCCTTCTAAGACCCTGCAATTTCACACTTTGCACTTGAGAGTCACCTTGATATTCTAACCTGAGTATATCCCAGGTTTCTTTTGAGTTACCAGCACATGCAATTCTTGAGAACAAGAGGTCATGCACCCCTTGTTGTATGACTGCCATTGCCTTCGCATCCTTCTTCCTGGCTTCTGCAAGTTTGTTCTGATCAGTCCCTACAACCAGTGATCCCAGCATCAACTAATTCCCACAGATCTTGAGATCTTAGGATAGTTTTCATTCGGATACTCCAGTGTTCATAACCTTCTCCTTTGAACACTGGAATGGTTTGGTTTGTGAGTGAGGTTTGTGGTTTGTCAGCCATGAGATTCAACAAGAGTGAGTATGAAAAGAACACAAGATCGAATCACTAAGAGCTAGCTCTGATACCACAATGTTGGAATCAGATCAGCAGTTAATGAATATGCAAACAATATTGAAGGCAATGCTTTTCACTCTTATTGAATTATGAAAGGATGCGTACATCAACTGAGAATTACAAGACTTTAAATAGGAAACTAAAGTAACAAACAAAGCTGATAAAATGCTGAATAGCAGGATACTATAACAGCTATAATTCAAAAATCAAATACTAGACGTTGAGTGAGTTGCTTCAAAATTCCCACGTGCATGATCAACCAAAGAACCGCCATTAATTACGCACGTGCATGAGACCAATTCAGTTTGAGTTATTCTCATCAAGTAAATGAAATCCGAAATTCATCTCAGAATCAATACCCAAACTCTCAATAAAATCAGTAATTTTCTTTTGTTAAATTCATCATAAAAAACGAAATAGAATGAACATAAGAGCATGAATAGTTAACATGCATGTAAACACGAATCATCAAACAAACTTAGCTTTAGAACATTAACCTGGTTGCTCTTCGGCTTCCAGAAGAGATTAAAGATATTAGGGTTCTTGAAACTGAATTGGCTTCCGTTTATTAAAGGTTAAGAGAAACAATAGAGTGAACCTACGAATTATATTGACATCAATGGCGAAATCGTGTGTTTGAGCAACAGTGCTACCATAAGCAATATGTAATCCAATTCTCTTCTTAAACTTGTGATGTGAAAAAATCTGGTTAAATCCACACACAAAGACCAGAGAAACATTGAGAAGGAAAATAACGAAGAACAATTAAGGCTAAGATTTTAGACTGACGGTATAGGAATTAAACTTAAATGGGTTGGATCTTTTACAACAAGGGGGTTTAAAAAAAACTCTCATTTGATTGTTTTGGTGGGAATAGGAGGGAAAAAAGTGGGGACTCACCATTGAGTGACAAGTTTCACCGATTGAGTTTACTTCATTAATAGTTATAGATTACAGAATATAGAATATAGATATAGATTATTTATAGATTATAGATATAAATTAGATTATCATACTCATACATTCGTATTATATCATATTACTTTGATTTATCATTTTAATTAAAGGAGTCTTTTGCTCTTTTCTATTGTTTATGTGAGTGCGAATATTGTTCTACATTGAGACATGTAAGTTTCAGATCCCACGACTGTTCTTCTTGACAGTTGCCGAATTATTCTACTCTTTCTGAGGTACCCTACAATCCCTTGCCATGTGGCCTCGTTGGTTACTAGTTTTGGCTAACCCTTTTGATTGTCTGCCTTGTTAGATCGAACAAAACCATGTCTGCTTTCTGTTACATGTGTTGGTTTTTATACCGATAATTGTTCTTCCTTCTATCCACAAACATTGTTGAATCTTTGAATGTCATTGAGGTTGACAATGAAACTTCACTCATCTACTTAGCGAACGCTTCTTGCGCTATTAGCAGGTTCTCGATTCTCGAACGTAGATAGGGTTGGTTAGGTCACCCATGGATAACGACCATCTAACTTCTGAATTTGGGCTTTAAACCGTGTATATTATTCTCTTAGCTCTTGCATGCATGCTAGTCTAAGTCACCAATTTCTTGGCATATCGTTTTTACCTTATGAAGGTATCATGAAAATAGGAATCATTTTTACATTAATAAGCGAGTTATTTTTTTGAAAGCGCGATTAGTAGGTATATCAGGAAAAAAGCAACATTGGTGATGTCGCTGAATCAAACAGCGACTTCTCTCACCCTTTTACAAGACCTGCCAAATCTAATGTGGTGTAAGAGAATGTCTCTGATGTCGCTGAATCAGAATGAGGTTTCATTGATGTCGCAAAACAAGTATGAGGCTTCTAATGATGTCGCCATTCAAATTGAGGCTTCTGAATCAATTCCATAATAACCCAACCCCACCATTACAATCCAACACCAAACATTATAAGAATATGAGAGAGATGAACCTGGTCCATATTACGTCTAGATATGTTGGCGCCTAGTTTCAAGATATCTCCCCACATTAATTGCAATCAATCACTCGGTCCAATCACAAAACTCCCAAAAAATTAACCCGGCTCCTTTATAATTTTCGAAAAAATTCTGCTTGGCGCCTAAGTTTCTTGGTCAACCAATAATTAATGCATTCAAGAATATTTACTAGCTTTCAAAATATGTGGCACAAACTTAGGAAACAATTCTCCTAAATTAAAAGCTCCATAATTATTTCAGATTCATATCCAGAATTAGAACTAAGATTTGGCTCTTATTCGATCAAATCATATTAACATAACAATCCACTTTTTAACACCTTCAATCAATTCATTCAAAACCTCCTTTCAGTCTCCTTTAAACCTATATTTCTAATGAAGAAAGCTTCCATAACGAACCCTTACTTAACCCTTAGCGAGTTATTTTTTTTTTCGAAATCTGTTTGAAACCTCAATATCAATCAGCGACTTCATGAAGAAGCCTCATACTGATTCAGTGACATCAGTGAAGCCTTAGTTTGAGTTGGCAACATCATAGACATTCACTTACACCATGATCAGACTTGGCTCGTAGGTTGTATAAGAGTGAGAGAAGTCGCTGATTGATTCAGCGACATCACCAATATTGTTTTTTTCCTGATTTACCTACTAATCGCACTTTCGAAAAAATATAACTCGCTTATTAATGTAAATGATTCTGAAAATAGTCATCTCTTTTAGTCATTGACAGTAGTTCTTTCTCCAGAATCTGCAACTTCATGTCATTCTTCTCGGAGAACAAGGCCGCTAATCAATGTGTCCCAAACTTCATTAGGAGTTGTTAAGTCTCAAATATGCTCGAGCAATTCCACTTCGATGATGGTCTTTAGCACGAACACAGACTTTCCGGTTTTGATCTTCCACTTGTTTATTATTGACATCGTTTTGGCGCATCACAGTTTCTCCTCCATTAACAACTTCCCACATGTCTTGTTCTTGCAGATAGGACTATTTGTGAATCTCCGGCTACTTTTGTTCTTGGATCACCTAAGGAATCGAGCAACACTCTAATACCACTTGTTAATTTTACAAGTGGGTTATAAAAAAAGGTTGGTCACACACTAGTGGGGATCGAGCAACAGCTCTGTTATGTCCATGGTAGCACCATAATCTAGTTTACAATAAACTACTTCTTGACAATTTGGGTGTGCAAGTCGGTTCTATTCGGTTATGGAGTCTTAACCAACTGATAACTAAAATTTGGTTATTATGGAAGATTGCTTAACCATAATCACAACCACAACACAGTTAGGGTTAAGCTCGATTAATATTCCATTGTATTTTTTTTATTAAGAGGAAAAGACTTATGGCCAAGTTAAAAAGATTTTTAGCCAGTGGGCTAAATTCCACTCCCCCACAATTAGAATGCACTTGGACCATGTTGTGTGTAATACCATTACCAATGCAAGAATCTAAATACATTTACAGACTCCTCTAGTCAGTCGTCACATTAATTTTTTACAAATACATAAAGAAATACTCATTTCTCTCTAACCCTATAAACGTTTTCACTAACAATTACATTTCTAGATCATCAATATTTAAAAAATAAAATTTACTAGGATGTATCCCCCGCGTTGCGGGGAGGGGGTTTGTAAAAACGCGTATTACAAATCTGTAGATGTGCATCAATACATGCAAACCGAATAAAATAACTCAACTCCTGGTAACAACCAAATGCAAACGAAGATTTCTTAAACACATCTCAAACTGAAAACATTAAAGTACGTTTTTTACTTTACAATATAAAAGAGTTTACATTGTTATGGTAAAAATGCCTAAATGTATAAATTTACATTGAACATCTACAACTAAACTTTATTCAGAAATAAGCAAACTAAAACAATTTGTTATCCAAATAACAACAATAATATTAAAACAAAGATTAATGACAGCACTTCCATTAATGATGATATTTGACTCTATGCCATTGTTGTTGAAGCAGAAACTTCGTTTTAGCGAAATTAGTCCACATAAACTCAAATCTTTGTTGTTGATGAGGATACACACCTACGATGACTTCCCATAATGTTCTTGATATTTGACTCTACGTCATTGTTGTTGAAGTAGAAAATCCGTTTCAGCTAAGTTACTCCACATAAACTCAAATCCTTCTGTTGATGAGGACGACTCTCCTAGTGTGAATGGTGACACATGTGATAGGAATGAGGTTATTGTCATTGAATTGGATGATGATGAGCCAAAATGTCCGAGGTCTTTCCAGCTAGACCCGTAAGTTCCCAGACTGTTCCTTTAGTCTGCTTGCAAGCGTCATAAGGGTTTATTTTTCATGACTTAAAATCTGTTGTTCATCAACATGACGCCTTCTTCTCGACTTATTAGGTGCATAGTTTGCCTGGTATGCATGTCATTTTTTCTATTAGTACAGCCATGTTAAAAGTCATGTAAGATAAAACAACTAATATGAAAAAGAGGTTCATAGAAAGTTGGCCGTATATAATAGTTCAGCCTGTAGAAAGCAACAATCTTTAGATTTTTTTTTTATAGTTTCTTGATGGATGAAGCTGAAATTAAGTCTAGGCACAAAACTTTCAAATCCATAGGATTGCGCAGCTGATTATGTATCCGTAGTAAGCGTAGTAAACAATTTTAAAGAGTAAATATTTTCCTTTTTTGAAGCAAGGGTTAGTTCAAAACCTTATGGAAGATACTTGTTGTGTTAAAGAAATGTGTACACAGCTGGCTTTTGCTAAAAAGAGGTTTTTAAAGCATAAATTATAAGCCAGATTACCTGAGATCATTAATGTCTGTGATGATGATGAACAAAGAATGTATTACCGATGTTGATGGTCTAGAGTTCATCTCTTCGATTGAAAGAACGTGGGTTCTAAAGAAATGCAAAAGAGAGCATAATAGTAAGTTAGCAAAAATCATCCACTTTTAGGAAAGGAAGAAAACCCGCCATGCTACTACAAAAGAAAGAATAACATGGTGGGTTTCTTTCTTTTCTAAGATGTTTAGATCTTTGCTAATTGACCAGTATTTACTCTCCTGGAACCCTTCAGAACCTACGTTCTTTCAGTCAAAAAGACGAACTCTACACCATTGACAATAGTAATGCATTGTCTGTTGATTACCGTTATCAGCATCAACGATCTCATGCAATTTGTATTTTAATTTATGCATAAACTTCTTTTTCGCGGTAAAAGTTGGCCGTATAAACCTTTGAGTCACCCATCACATAGCCAAGATAAGATTTTGGATAATCCATTGTTTCTAAAAAGTCAAAAAATTTGTTTCTTCCAAATTGTGAATTAGGGTCACTATGAAAACATAACATCTAACCAGACAACCTAAGAAATCTGCAAATATTGTGCCTATATCGAAGTTCAGTTTTAACCATCAAGAAACTAAGATAAAAAAAAACCTAAAGATTATTGCTTTCTACTTGGAAAACATACCTAAAATTCGTGGCTGCATATGTATAACCGCCTGAATTGTTAAAGGAGTTGCACTTTAGCATAACATAAAAGATTTAAAAATAACATAAGGTAAGATAAAATATGTCACCTTCACATTTCCCAGTTTCCGCTGCTCCGAAGGATTTGCATATTCGGGCTTTAATTGGAATTCCGAGAAATGGATTTGATCGCTGCTCCATACTAACTCTGATTTCGTTTTCGTAAAAGATTTTGAACCTTCAATGCTACATTCTTCGCGAAATACGCATAGGCTCTCTCCCTTCGGTATTAGAGTAGGCAACATTTGATCATCTTGGTTCAGAGCTTTCCAAAGAAAGCATATGTTACTCATCATGACCAAGGAAAATACCGCTAAATAACAGTATAGTATATAGTCTGTACAATCATAGCATATAAAGCTAATGTACCCCCAAAAGAAAGTGTTTTTGAAAAGCAATTAAACATTATTCTAAAAGAGCGAAACTAAAGAAGGCTCAGAGCCGTAAAACTGACGCAGCTTTGGCTACAGGACAGCCGGCATGAAACCAACTGCCATTTAGTTCTGTAACACTAACGTGGCACTGCAGTAGTTTTGCGTTCGTATCCAACGACTCATCATAGCCCCGGTATGGAAAACATATTTTTGAAAAGTGTATCCCTATCAGCCAGTAATGGAGGCAAAACAGCTGACCACCATGCAGACTATTAGACGTAGACACTCTCCTGCTGTACATCAGAAGAACATTTTTGCGCTGAAAAGGTAAACAGGCTGCACATCAACTGTTCTGGCAGGCTCAGATAATCCACATAGATTGCATGTCAACTGGTTAACACATGAATCAATGTGTTGCCCCGCCAAGATACGGAATATCTCATAAGGATAAGCCGCCATGGTTGCAGACCCATTAATTACGCAGGAAACCGAAGCCAACGGCATTATCATAGACGACGAAGCAAGAGCAACGGTCATCAGAGCAATATGTATTAAAGAATTTCATCATAGCCCTAAGACATGCACGCCGAATGAAATGCCTAAAGATGGCCAGACCAATTCAAAAGCCGAAATAAATATATTAATACCCATGCTTATTGAACAGTACATACATTTACGATACAAATCAAATAACACACGGACATGCATCATGCACAAAAAAAGCCACAAAAAACTGTGACAATAATAATACGTGCGTCATATGTATGAGGAAGCATAGGAAAAGCGCACGTTCCCGGACAGGTTATAATAACAATAACCTTCTAAAGAAGGTGACGCAGACCTCATAAACATAACCACACCAATAGAAGCTGGTAAACCAGAAATTCGGGTTCAGTAGACCAACAGGCTGCACATCGACTGGTGTAACAAGGTCAGATAACCCACACAGATTTCACGTGACCTGGTTAGCACATGATCCTATGGGTTGCCCCGCCAAGGTACGGAATATCTCATAAGGATAAAACCGTCATGGCTGCAGACCCATTAATCACGTAGGAAGCCGAAGGAAAAGGCATTATCATAAACGACGAAGCAAGAGCAATGACAATCAGAGCAACATGCATTAAAGAATTTCGTCATAGACCCAAAACATGTACACCCAATGATATGAGTAAACATGGGCATACCACACGAACCTATGGGTTGCCTCGCCAAGACACGGAATATCTCATAAGGATAAGTCCGCTATGGCTGCAGTCCAATAACATTAAATGTAGCTTGTTTAACTATCTAATAAAACATAACATCAATCAAACGACATCAGCAGAAGTATCTAAACCAGAGATTACCTTCAACTACTACTGAACAGAGGAAAAGAAGAAATAAGAAGAGCGCTGGTCGCGAGAACAAATATTTTTTGTAAATCTTTCCAGGTGTCCGAACACGTAGCCTCGGCCTATACTTTCTCATACCTATAACGTATTATGACCGATCATATACGCACACATATGATCTCACCAAGCACACACTCCATCTCCTTTCTCTCTGGGTCTCTGCCCATACTATATCAGTAAGCAAACATGCAAAGCAAGGTTAACACCTGCATAGACACCTCATCAGATTAAACACATGAATCACTATAAAAAAACACTACCCAATGACTCCGACTCGCGCAATTGATAAAGAAAGACAGTGACCAGATCCCTCAGCACCACCGTCAAATTGACCCAAGCACATATAAGACAGTCCAACATTCAACAAAATACTATTATAATAATATAATATATAAATATATTAATACCTATGCCAGAATTGGGCCCTGCCAAAATGCAGATTCATTAACGCTTACTGAGAGCCTTCGTAATAACCTACAGATGATCATTAACCAAACACCACACAAACTAAGGCTCAGATTCAGCTTTTCAAACAACCAAACCTAGAAGTCGCCATGGCTGCATTCTTATCGGTTGTCATATAAGGGTAAATCTGCCATGGCTGCACCATTACGAGTTGCCATGTTAAATGTAGCAACTCACATGACCATGTCGGCTGCCCCCCAAAGTGTAAATAACCTTATCTTTACCAAATTCAATCAGGCACATAGAAAGCCATCATCATAGCCTTTATAAATGCAGGTACTGTTCAATGTTCTATAAGCACAGGTATTAATATATTTATTATTATAATTATAAATATAAATATAATATAATACCCACACCGATCAATGGGTTGCCCCGCCAAGATACGGAATATCTCATAAGGATAAGTCGCCATGGCTGCACACCCACTAATCACGCAGAAAACTAAAGCCAACAACATTATCATAGACGACGAAGCAAGAGCAACGACAATTGTTCAATGTCCAATAAGCATGCTTATTAATGTATTTATTATAATTATAAATATAAATATAAATATAATATAATACAATACCAATACCAATCAATGGGTTGCCACGCCAAGATACGGAATATCTCATAAGGATAAGTCCGCCATGGCTGCACACCTAGTAATTACGCAGGAAAACGAAGCCAACAACATTACCATACATGACGAAGCAACAGCAACGGCAATCAGAGCCTTATAACCTCTTTAAAATAGACAAAATGTCCTCAACAACACAGAAACAATCGAAACAACGAAAGTATAAATCAGGAACCAGACGGCGGCCGTAGGCGGTGAACTGACCCACTACCACTGCCGGTTGAATACGGCCGCTGTAACAGCCGCCACTAACACAACATGCAGGTCGGCAGGAACCACAGTACACAACACCCAACAATATTGAACACACCCAATCAATCATCAAAAGGCCTGTCAAACCAGACGGCGGCCGTTGGTGTTTAATCGACCAACTACACCGCAGTCCGACCGCTCCAACCGCCTGTAGGAAACGTACCAAACCACCGCTGCTACCGTTGCCGACATCAAACCAACAACATAAACTATGAGTACATACGGTGACAAAAATAATAATAATAACAATAGTAATAATAATAATAATAAAACCTACACGAACGCAAAGGAATGAACGGTGGTACTAATCACTGTATACGGAGGACGTTAACCGTTGAGACATCAACGAACGCTGGTATAATGGCGAAGTAAACGGTGGTAGTATGGTGGCGGACGGCGGCCGTAGGAGAAGAGACCCTGAGAGAAAGGAGATGGAGTGTGTGTGTGTTGTGGTGTGTGTGTATGATCGGTCATAATATGAGAAAAGAGAATGAGTGTGTATGTGTGTGTATATGATCGGTTATAATATGAGAAAGCGCCACGTGTCCAGACAGGTGGAAAGCCTAAAAAAAAGAAAATAACAAACTCTAAAACGGACCGAGCCTGAGTCGAACCCGGGTCCTCGAACAAACACTAACAACAACCACACCAACTGATCTGCAACATCCTTTGATTATTAATCCGATTTTTGTTTATAAATAACCTTGTAAAGAAGGTGGGTCAGGCCCCATAAATGCAGGTACTGTTCAATAAGCACCGCTATTAAATATATTTATAATTTTACAATGTAACTTTTACATTAAAGTTTTTTTTTAATATTACACTATATTTTTGTTATTTATCAAATTTCCGTACTACAATCTACAACTTTTTGTTTGCTTACGGGTGTTATACCCATGCTTTGGGTTTTTTTTTTTAAAAAAATTGATTTTCCACTTCTAACACAAAACATTTCATCTTTTACAATTTAACTCATTTGATTTCTTTTTTAACTCGAAGTTATTCATCTTTTGCAATTCAACCCCAATACGTTTTTACATTAAACTGATCCTCCATACTTTCATCTTTGCAAATTTTTTGTTTTTATATTTTGTTTTAAACTTTGCGAGTTTAACAAGCTGCAACGTGCGTGTGGGTTTCAACGTTTTTTCGTCTTACTTTTTCCGTTTGGTAGGCCTTTCACATGGCATCTACTGTTTCCCATTTGACAGGTTCGTCGCAATGCGCAGGTCCTAGGACTGACTTTGTTATTTTTTCTATATTTTACGTTCGGTCTAATTTCTTCGCATTAACATGCCGCAAAAGGCGTGTGTAGTTTAGGGATTTTACGTCTGCTTTTCGTTTGGTGTTGTTTTTTCCTTTTTTTGTTAATATATTTTTACGAGCTTTTCCAATGCTGGTGGTAAATACCGGTGTGTGACATTGTGCTACTTGGTATGGTTTTACGACCCCGCCGCCACGCCGGGGGTTTAAAACTAGCTAACAGAAATATACAAAAAGAGGAATGCATCAAAAATCATGTTTAAAAAACAGAAAATAAAAAATAAATCTATTTTCTTGTAACTAATAGCATGGAGAACCACCTCCTTGGTAAAAATGTGGGGCTCCTCCATTACAAAAAGTTGTGACATACAAATACCATCCTTTAGGGTTGCATTGAGTTAGAATATGTTCGTTTATGCTTTTAGGATAGATGCTCATGATATAAGAATTTTAGACACCGAGTTTTTTTAGTACTTCTTGGGTTGACTGAATATTAAAAGATCCCCAAAATTTTGAAGAATGGAATCATCAAGAAAGCTAAACTCCATGTTTTTATTGTGTAGAAGAGGAAATAAACTTATTTGCAGGTGATATGATAGCAAAATTCTAATGTATCGGTGCGATTCGCTTTACGTTTGATACTAGACACACAACCTAACCATGATCAACTTATCGGATAATCAAAGAACCTTAACCTAACTTTTGGTGTTGTTCACCCCTAGCTGACA
>JAUTDX010006734.1:0-23708 GCA_030844895.1 Ambrosia x helenae | reverse complement strand
TTTCAAGAGGTGTTTTGGTAAAGAACCGCGTGTTGTAGTTACCGATCAAGATCCTGCTATTAAACAAGCCGTTGCATCAGTTTTACCTAATAGTAGGCATAGATTGTGCATGTGGCACATCATGAAAAAGGTTGCTGATAAGGTATGTCTTTTTGTATGTTACGTAATTTTCAAGGCTTTATTACGTGATTATTTTATGCTATGATTTTTGATTTTGTGTATGGTACGTGATTTCAAGTTTTTTTGTTACGTGATTTTTAACAATATCTGTTTTGTTTTTTTATAGGTTGGTACTGCATTATGCAACAATGATGATTTTAAACAGCGTATCTGCGACATTGTTTGGACAGATTCTAATTCCCCAGAAGAGTTTGAGAAGGGATGGGAGCAACTTGTTTTTGATTTTAATCTGTTTTATCATGACTGGTTGTGTGACATTTATTCAAATAGAGCAATGTGGATTCCTGCTTTTTATCGCGATGAGGCAATGTCAGGTCTTATGCGTACTACTTCAAGATCTGAATGTGAAAATCATTTCTTTGGTCAAGTTTCCAATGCTCAATTAACGCTTCTTGAGTTTATTAGTCATTTTGATACTGCCATGGAATCCCAAAGGTATACTCATAGGAAAAATGATCATGAGACGAGGTATAAAACACCCGGATTTTTGGACTGATTATCCTATTGAGGTGCAAGCTGCGAAATATATACAAGAAGTATTTTCTTTGATGTCCAAGAAGAAATTTACGGAGCTGTGCATAAATGCATAAATGTCTTTCTTTCATATGAAGGAGATATAGGGACGTTTCGAATAAAAGATCGTTCTGCGTATGGTGACGGTTTGATAGAGGTATTTTTTATGTTACGTAATTTTTTACATATCAATGTAACAGACATTACGTAATTATGTGTTTCATTAGTTTTTCACATTTCATATACCTCATTACGTGGTTATTTGTTTTCATTACGTAATTTACTTTTTATGGAGATCTTTTTTGTATTGCAGGTTAAATTTAACCTTGAAGATTTGACAATTTTATGTCCTTGCAAGCGTTTTGAGCGATATGGGTTATTGTGTCGACATGCTTTTTCAGTTTTAAGGTTGTGTGGTATAAATGAAATTCCTAGCAGATACATTCTTGATCGCTGGAGGAGTGATGTTATTTTGCAATAGTCCCTCTCGGTCGAGCTTGTCGTTGGTGATGCATAATGATGAAAATGGAGATCATCAAAGTGTCAATGATGTTGTTCGTGATATAATGCAGTCGAGTGAGTATATAGTTAATAAGTTGATTACTGATTTTGAAAAGTTGAAGCTGTTTAGAGACGAGCTAAAAGCGATGAAAGAGAAGACAGATGAAGCTGGTATTCAGAGGATATCAGCCAAGAAGAAAGAAATTATTCAAGCTATTATTGGGGCTCCACATCAAACTGAGGCTGCTGTTCGTGTCCCTCATGGTATTAGGAATAAGGGTTGTGGGTCACGCAAAAGGTTTAAATCAAAACGTGAACAAGCGATTAGTCGTGCAGGAAAGAGATCAAGAAATTGCAAAGTATGTGGGGGAGTAGTGGTAGTGCATGATAGGCTACCTGTGATGTTCTTAAAGGGACTGTAACAGCCAACAACAAAGGGAAAGGACCCGTCAATGAAGCAGATGCGGAAAATAGTTCAGATTCGGATTATGAAGCTGGCGATGATTGATTATGTTTTTTTGTTAAATTTGACATTGAAACATTTCATTACGTGATTTTTTTTTACACAGATGGGTTTTTGCATTTCATTACGTAATTGTGTTCACTTGTTACGTAATTGTGTTCACTTGTTACGTAATTGTATCATAGCATAATCATTCACATATAACCATTACTTCACATTTTTTTTGACATGTTACGTAATTTTATGTTTAGCTAACCATTATCAGTATCATACATGATTAACATATAATCAGAACATACATAATCATTCATACCATCATTCATATAATGTAGTAACTGATAAGCAAAATGTTAAATTGTATCATACCATACAAAAACCAAATGTTAAATTGTATCATGACATTACGACACTGGACACTAAAACTAGTCAAACATGATCATTTTGTCTTTTCACAAGAGTTTTGAACAGGTTCTGCTTGTACTTCGCTTTTTCACTGTATTCCTTTTGATGAAATTCCCTTGCCAGACGATCAATTAAATCTTTATTTTTGTTGGCATCGGAGAGTAGGATTTTTGCTAGATATTTGTAGCGAAGGTCATCAATCTGCATTTGTTGACCTGGACCCTCTTTTTGAAATTCACTGACCCATTTTTTCTTATACGTGCTCATGAAAGTCTCCATGTGCCTCATTGTGAACACCCCACAATCGATTTTGTTTTGTGCTGTTCTCCATTCCATTTGAACCCTTACTGGTTTTTTGCTAACCATTTTCGAAGTAATGGGGTGTCCATTAACCATCATGTAGTTGCACAGAGCTTCTTTCTGCATACATTACGTAATTTACCATAAGCATTACGTAATTACTTAACATCAAAATAATATTAAGTAAAAGTATTTTTTTTACCAGTGGCAGTATGATGTTGTCGTATTTGCTATTATCTCCAAGCTTGCTGTTGTCCAATATTTCTATCTTCGGTGTCTTCATGTTGAAACATATTACATATATGTGGTCCGAAGATACGATGGGCATGAACAACAAATCCACCTCATTGAGTGATTTTATTTCATTTTTGTTAAGTGCAATATTTAAGTTCTCCGTCATGGTGTCCATTCGTTTTAAATCATCATATTCAGGCTTGAAGTACTCAATCGGCTGCAAATTTAGCATTCATTACGTAATTTAGCATAACCATTACGTGATTATAATTTATGTATTACTCGAAAAAGCTAAGGAGCATACCACAATATTTGTTTGAACAAACAACCTAAATGGTGAACCTGGAGCTTTTTTCTTCTCATCGTGGTTCAGCACATGCGTCCATGCATCCAAAACATTAGATGATAATGTTATTCCAGGGTATAAGCATTCAAATACTACTTTGAAGTATGGAGTTCCATCTTCTGGCTCGAATACAATATCACTGCGGAAGATAAGTTTTTAATACACATTATGTAATTTTTTGTAACAAACTATGTACTGAAAATATTCATTACGTAATTATTCTAACAACAAATTAATTAATATAAGATTTTCTTACTGTGTTTCCTCTGTTGCTGCAAATACATACTGTGCAACTATGTTTTCATCCTCAGTGATCTTGTTTTTCATTACCACCTGGCGTTGAATGTAAGGAGACTTCAGAGGTTCAGCCAACATCCTTCCTCTTTTTGCACGTTCAACTTGTTTCTCGATTATGGGTGACTGCAGTGACTGAGTAAACACTAGTCTTCCTACTGTTTTTGGTGTTTCGACATCATCTTGAGAGGTTTGTAGGAATGGTAGATTTGGAATTGCATCTGTAGGTGCATCATCTGGGAGAGATGCAGATCGAAACTTGGTCCTTCATAGCTTTCATTCGGTATTTCTTCTACTTTGTCTGCCTCCAATGTTCCTTTCTTTGATGAACCGGTCTCGATTTCTTTTCCTTTCCTAGATTTTTCTTCAATCTCATTCAATTCTTTCAAGAATTGCGAACTGGCAGCTTCGGATGATGTTTGTGTGGCTGAAGTTTGCAAAGCTGAATTCTTTTCTTCTTTTTCTGCCTCTGATGTTCCTTTTTTTGATGCATCATCTTTCTCGATTTCTTTTCCTTTTTTAGATTTTTCTTCAAGCTCATTCAAGTCTTTTAAGAATTGCGAACTCACAGCTTCGGATGAGGTTTGTGTTGTTGAAGTTTTCAAAGCTGCATTGTTTTCTGTTTTTTTCGACTGCATTGATCATTTCAGCAACCATAGTTGTGCTGTCACTCTCTAGGTTTGTTGTTGCATCTTTCAAAGCATCCATTATGTCTTTGCTGAGCTTTTCTCTCGTGGGTTGTTTATCAGACATCTCATTACCTGTTTTCAATTAAATGTATATATAGATCAATATAAGTTTCAATTAATTGGATAAATAAGCATTCTTTTGTAACTATGCATTACGTTATTTTTACCTTCTTTCACAGCTTCTTTCTTTTTTGTTTCTTCAAATTCTTCAGTTGCGGCAATTATTGCATTTATCATTCCTGTGCTAACACTCTGTGAAGTTGTTGCCTTTTCATTCAAATCTTTTTTTTCACCTGTAATTACGTATTCTGATCATTAATAAGTTTTGACAAATATTGTGTTACGTGATTTATTTACCTTCTAGTGTTTCAGCTGCAATCACTATTGCGTCTAGCATCCCTGTGCTAACACTTTGTGATGTGGCTTGCTTTTGTTTCTGGTTTTCCTTTTCACCTGCAACTACGAATATACTTTTTTGATATCCATTACGTAATTTTTAACTAACTTCTTTTATCATTTAAATATACATTACGTAATTTTTACCTTCTATGTTTTCTTCATTACTTGATTTGTAACTTGATACCCATGATTTCCATTTTCTTTGCTTCTCACGTATAAGGTTGCTGTCTAAAAAATTTGAAGTGGCTTCTTCAAAAATTTCATCTATTTCAGCAACATATGTTTCAAACTTCTCCATTTTGTATTCTATCTTTGAAAGCCATTCCTGCAAACAACATGTGAATAAATTACATGATTTTTTATATTATAATAAATTACAGTTACTTACATTCTCATCAACTGGGTAAGGACTTTTGTTTTTCTTCTTCCGATTGTCTTTATCCTTGTCGACCCTCTTATGCTCTCATCTGTTGACTTTTGAGTTGCAACTTTTTGTATCTTTGGTGTTGTTGTTGCCTCATCTATGGTAATCTTTTGATTATTGTTTTCATCATTTGCATCACCAGCCTGCAAACATTACGTGATTTTTTAAAATCCTATATACATATGCATGTTACGTAATTTTATACAGTTATTGCACTTACATTAGGAACTTCTGGAGTGTTGTAATTTTCCAAGAATTCATCAATGTCAGATAGTGATTTTGTTGTTTCATAGACATTGTTGAATTCTTCTGAATTTATCATGATTTGTTGCTCAACAATCATTTCCTGTTCATCATGCTGAATGAATGCATCTTCATTTCCAGCTTCTTTCTTACCATCTTCTTCCATGTTTTTCTGCATCATCTTCATCATCTCCAGCAGCTTCATTTCCCCATCATCTTCATCATCTCCAGCAGCTTGATTTCCACCATCATCTTCTTCATTCTCATTATCATTTCCTTCTTCATTCTCATCATCATCTTCGTCAGTTGAATATGGCCCATTGTCATACAAATGTTGATTAATGTCCATCAAATTCTCGGTGCTAATGTATTTAAGTGCTGGTGTTTGTGCTGTCTCAGGAGCATGAGATAACCTTTGTTCATGTGTATAAAGTAGCTGTAATGTGAATAAAGTTAACATTTGTTCATTACGTAATTATCAAGAACACATTACGTAATTTATGAGTAAAAAAAATACCGCAAGAAAAGCCAAAGGTCCAATATATGCTTCTGTTCCATTCCAACTTGCCTTCGTTCTTTTGAGACAGAAAATTAAGTACTCACACCAATTCAAATTTTTGATTGATTTTTCATCTGGCACTCCTTTCAAGAACATTTGATTCACTGTTGAACTTTTTGTTACTTGCCCAAATATAGAGTTGTAAAGTACAAGGAAGTTCAACTTGAAAATCAGTCTCCCCTTTTGCTTTGAAGTATTTTATTCTTCACATCTGTCAGTAAAATCTTGTTATGTTCAAACTGGGACTTCCATACAGTAAGTGTGTTAGATGAACCCTTCCTTGGTTTGTTCTTTTCATTTACTTTCTGGTTACCCATTGGGACACCAAGGACTTGTTGTACTTGAGAGGCTGTTACTTGAATGATGTGGTGTCCTATTTGCAACTCATCTCTTCTATCATCATAATTAACCAATAACCATCTCCCTAATCTTGGCACTGTTTTAACGTTAATTGATGTAAAAGCTTCAAATCCCATTTCTTTAAGTGCTTTTTTCTGTGCACTTGATAAGCTTGCCATCGCCTCAGTCAAGTTATTAACAGTGTTCCTCACCTGTAGTTTTATATTTGAGTATAAAACAAACTGTTTTCTTGGTGGTGAATTTTGTGGGTGTTCTTGCGCATCAACAAAATCGTCGTCAACAACTGCGTCAAGAACTGCAGGCTTTTCTTGATAGTTCACTGCGTTATTATCAAAAGTTATAATTACGTAACAATGACATAATCATTTATAATTACGTAATAATGACAGAATAACTAGATTTCCCATTACCAAAATAATGATCATTACCAAAAATCGTAACAAACACATAATGATCATTACCAAAATAACGTAACAAAGACATAATCATTTATAGTTCTATTTATAAATTACGTAACATAGACATACTATTTGCATTACTAAAATAACATAATTACTACTAATTTTCATTTACCCAAATTGCGTAATAATGAAAGAATAACTAGATTTCCTATTACCAAAATAACGTAACAACACATAATCATCATATTCTATAGCCAGAATCATTACAAATCATTACCAAAATAACGTAACAAAGACATAATCATTTATAGTTCTATTTATAAAATTACGTAACACAGACATAATCATTTATAGTTCTAAAATAACATAATTACTACTAATTTTCATTTACCAAAATTGCGTAATAATGACAGATAATTATATTTCCCATTACCAAAATAACGTAACAAACACATAATCATCATATTCTATAGCAAGAATCATTACAAATTTCATTACCAAAATAACGTAACAAAGACATAAAATTACGTATAACACAGACATACTATTTGCATTACTAAAATAACATAATCACTACTAATTTTCATTACAAAAATTGCGTAATAATGACAAAATCGTAATGTACAAACAAAAATACGTAATATTTGTACCAAATAACTTAATGTAAAGTAATGTACCATTTTTGTTTGTGTTTGTGGCCTGTCATGGTTTGCTTTACTTCTTCTCTCTGATTTGTCAGTTTTATTGGTCGTTTTCGGAATTTTGCTAGGGCCTGATAATTACAAATACGTATTTTAGTAAAATTTCACAAAGAATTAACAATATTAATTAACGTAATACTTATTTACCTTCATCAATGTCGTTCTTTTCAGTCTCAGACTCTGTTCCTCTCTTTCTTCCTGTAACATGCATAATGTAAGTTTATTATATAGTTTTCAATGTAAAATTTGGTACAGAATAACGTAATGTACTTACTTTCGTATACTTTTGAGTATTTCATGGTTAATTTTCGTAGAAATGGAGTTTATTGATGATTTTAAGTAGGGTTTTCAGAGTTTTATTGTGTAATTTTGGGGGAGAAATTATGTGATTAATGAGAGAAGGAACGGTCTCTTATAATTTGATTGTAGAGAAATTGACGAAAATACCCTCATTAACTGTCTAATCTCTCACTTATTTACGAAACTGCCACCGCGTAACTTTTTAATTAATGACGTAAGATTGTTGGTTGATCGACGGCTGGGATTCCTTCGCAGGCTTCGCACGTTGGATTACTTTGTAGGATAACCGCCCCCTATATATATTATATATATTTATATTTGTCTATAAACAATAAATCACAAGATAATAAACCGAAAGCACACGGTGCGCGTTATACTTCCTATGGATAAGCTCATGAACCGGCACAAACGAGCCTCGAACTGAGCGTCAACAGACCTGCCCGGGTTTGACCAGATCTGTTCGTTTGACTTTTGTTGACCGGAACCCAAACCAACCAGATTTGACCCGAAAGAAAGTAAGCAAGATTCGGGCTAACAAACAAACGGACTCATTGTCGCTGCACCATGAATCTGACCGGGGAAACGAAACAAACAGAACCACCGTCGCTGTTGCTGCTCCACATCAGAACCAAACATTACCATTTTTGTTGCACCGTATGACCCGACTAATACCCGTCTCGGCAATCAACACCAAGCCCAAATCAAGTCACCACCGTGACTATTACAGTGTGTAAGACCCGCAAAAACCGGTGTCAAACAGTTGGGTTAAAATATATAGAAGGGTTTAGAAGGAAAATATATCACCTCATGCCATTAAGCATTTAGAAGGAAAATATATAGACATATCTCAAAATTAAAAAGATTACTTCTTGGCGTGCAGCTACCCAGCAGTTGACATTTCTTGTAACAGTTTGGTCCCATACCAGATTCGAGTTCGAGCATAAAATGCCGATCCCCATCCCACTTCTATTAACACATAAGACAAACTATGTGACAACAATGACAAAAAACTATGCCATAAATCAGAGTAGGTCTATCCCACTTCTAATGACACATATAACTCAAACCATATAATAACGCATTAGGCGCATTCCACCCACTTACGTTTTATACCAAAAAAAAATATGTATGAGCTAATATGTATTTAAATCGTACACAAAAATATTTATAACTTTATAAAAATATTTTGTGACTTCATAAAAATGGTTTAGCATGCACGTCGGCCCAAAATATTTAGAAAAATAATAACTAAAAGAGTGGGCTCAAGAACTCACTGGTTGCAAAGCTTCCAAATCCGCAAGCAAACCGTCTTGAACTGTGTCCTCAAGCGAATCATGAAACCCAATAACCTGTGGTTACCATCAAATTCGATAAATAAGCGTTACGCGATGCGTCAAGTTCACCGAATGCATCTCCATATTAAACTCGAACTCACGTGTCATCAAATTCTGCATTGGAGCCATAAGAACACTGCACCCGACCCGAGTTCCATGCACGTATATCAAATCAGTAATGCAAACCCATGTAGAGTCTCGTCTCCATGCACCTTCATGCATACATATGAACCATGCCTTGCAATTTTGTTTTCAAAGATTTGGAAACCATAACTTTGTTAATCTAATTCCACCATCGTGCATTAACACCATTACATGACAAAGTCCCTAAAAAGCACTAATCATCATCCCATCATAAACCTTAGCCCCATGAGAAGATTACCACAACATCTAGTACACGTCATTTACCACTATGCACCAAGAAAATTATCACCATAAATCCTTAGATGTTAAATACATACACACGTATTCACACCATAGAATCAACATACACACATCAACAAACACCAACCATCTCTTCATCACCATCATCTTAACCACTATGGCCAACCAAAATGGAACCAACCACCATTATCATTCAACCCCTCCACCACTCACCAACACTACTGGATAACGCCCCATGTGGCCTCATCACAGCCGACCATTGTTGTCACCGGGCCCCCTCATCGCAAATATCGTTTCCACCGTAGTCGAACACCACGATCAAAACACCATCCTTGCCGCTGTACAACATCCATGTCGTCACCATCACCACTCCACAAAGCGAACCGAAAGGACCCTTAACACCGACCCATTCAGTACGCGCGCCCTTTGTTTAAAGCCCCACGGTGATTGGGTCGCGGTTTCCGAATGAGCAATACGATCACATCCGTGAAGATGGTTAGCTTCGTACATGCGATATGAAACCCAGGCGGGCCTACGCACGTGGCGCGATGTTGCTAACATCGAGATCGAATCGACTAGAACCTTGTGAAACAATATTTTGAGATGACGAGTGTACCTGGTCAGGATGTCGCCTTCAACCCTTGAAGTGAGCTTTAAGAGTGCAACCATGGTGATCTACAATATACCTTCTACTTATCTTTGTGGCTGCCGAAATCACAAAATGTTACAGAACCGACGTGAATCAGCTTTAGGGTTTTCATATAAATGTTTTCTTAGCATTTCATTAGCATCTAAGCCCCTTGACTTTTCACAATACGCGACTTGCTCACAAAGTTATAAACCATCTTCCAATAAAGAGAACTAAGTCCCTATACGGTCACTTTGATCAAGTTATAAGCACTAAACTAGCATAGCCAATACATTTGATAAGAACCGGTTAATCGATTCCTTCAAAATAGCTTTTTAGCTAAAATATGTGTGTCGAAACCGGTTATCAACCTAATTAATAACATCGAATGTTTCATAATAAAACATTAAAGAATTCACTTGATGAAAACCGGGTTTTCATTTAAATAAATATTAGCAAATTTTCGGGATGTTACACAGTGACCCTTGACCCAACTGTGGACCTGGAAACCGGACCACCTTCACGAGACCACCACAGCCCCATGATTGAGACCCGGCGGTAGTGCCGCTCTTGCTAATCCCCATGGCCGTCAACGAAGCTAACCACCAACAGAAACCCATCTGAAGTCGATGCAGCGTCATAAACGAACAAGGTACTTGAAAGGGCAAGGTCTTGAGTCTGAGTGAGTGTGTTGTTGCTGCTGTCACCGAGGCGCCACCGTGTGCTCTGCCATGGTCGGCCGCCGGATCTTGGGGAGGAGGGAGGATGTGAGTTTAATGCTGGTGGGTGGCGGCGGATTATGGTGGTTGTGGGTGGTTGCCGCCACTATTCTAGAGGAGGAAGAGAGGAGGTGGAAGTTAGGGGAATGATGAGTAATAAGAGGGTTGTAGGTTATTGTGGCTAGGGTTTTATTGTGTTAAGATGAAGAAGAAGAAGACGACGACTTTGTGGGGTTTTAAATAGGTAGGGTCTTGAGTAGGTTAAGTGGAAGGCATCACGTATACGAACTCGTTACTGACTCGGGTCTCGTTTATGAACTGGACCCGTTGTCAATAACATAATTATTTCATAAGTTATATAAATGTAGTCCGAATTAAAACTAGCATTTGGACTATATATTTATATTTTTAGTCGCGTTTAAAATTTACAAAGATAAGTGTCGGTTTACTAGCGTGTTATTACTTACGACGCGTATTTGGCGAATTTAAATAATTTAGTTTATTAATGAATTAAGAATGTATTTCTTGTTTAATGAGATATTATTGTTAACGAATTAACGGATCGTCTTATGATTAAAATATTATTATTATATTTCTTCGAGAAACGTTGGGCGTTACAACAACCTTTATTCTATTTTCTTCTTTTTTTTCTCTCTTTTCATATATTTTTATTTTTTTCTTCACTTTTTTTTTTGTCAGCTACTCTTTATGCTGATATATATTTTTTTTTTCTTTTTTTTGTTTCACATTACATAAATATCTACAATCTGGTAATCAATATAAAATAAAATGGTTGACAAACGAAAAGTTTAGGCTCAAAGTGGTTTCTAAAGGTAAAAAGGGTGAGATGTGTCAAATAATAAAAACAAACGAAAAGGCTAAACAAAAATGGGTAATCCTAATGCCTCTGTCATATTTGTGTCAAGTCCAAGCCTATGGTCTCAAAATGCATCGAAACGCACAAGTTCTAAAATAATGCAACAAAGTTGGTATATCACACATGAAACGAAATAGTGAATGTTTATACATAATATTTAAAGGCTCAAAATTCACTGTCATGTGAAAATAAGGGTTACCGATACTAGCAAGTGCAAAACCAGTTAACTATTCAGCTTAATCCACTATCCTAGGCACCCCAAATTTATTTCAGAAAAGTAACTCAGTCAAGCCTACTATCCCACAGCTTAAAGAAACATATGCTAAGACACGTAAACCCGACAATCGATCCTGCTTTTGACCGACGTATTACATTGAAAAGGCTCGTTTACTACGCGCAAAAAGGATCGGGACTAACACCAAACCAGCTTTTTTTTACTCACCTACAAACTACGCAAAATAAAGACGAAGTTTCCCATCCCCACACTTAGAAGGGCACAGTGTCCTCAATGTGCTCCAGGATACAACGCAGACTAAAAATAAAAATGCAAAAAATAAAGAAGAAACAAAAAAAAATTATAACAACAAAGTAAATGGAACGAACTACCCTGGAATATGTGGCGATAGCTCGTAGAAAATGTCCCGTCGATCCGTCATCTACAACCGTATAGCATTTCCTTCACGGTCATAGTCGAAATCCTGCAAAAATAAACTAAAAAGAAACTAAAAGTAAAATGACTCAATGACAAGTGAGATGCCTGTTTATAAAAAAATGATTTTAAGATCGACCCACCCGAATGGAGATTGATACGGGCAGGGGAGATCCAACAGTTAAAAAAGGGCCAAGGCAATCCCACACGACTCGATAAACTAAAAAAATTACATAAAAATTAAAGAAGAATGAAAATAAAATAAAATAAAAACATACCTGGCGGATGATGATACAAAACTCTACACTTGGGTTTTAACCTAAGTTCAATCAGGTGGCTTTTCTTTTATCACCCTTTATCCAACCCATTTAATTCTGATCGTTCACCATTGTTTGTTAAAAAACGAATGGTGAATCTAGAGTAACGTTTGAAAAATTCAAACGGGTCAGAGCACCTATTCCTACACTTACCTGGACCAAACCTCGTATGTGGCATATGATGAAGGGTATGGTCTAGGTGATTGTGAACCCTCTACCGTGATGATGGCGGCACGGGCCGACAATCCGAATGTGACAAGGTAGTTTGGTCTCTTCTTTGTTACCACCTCTTCATCTTCTTCCTCATTTGGTGTATCTTTGAACTCCGTGACGGTTCCCCCATAAGTAATGTTTCTAAAAAGTGTAAGATCACCAACGGGTCAATTCTTCTTCTTCAAGAGTTGGTAAATTATCCAACTCCTCACCAAACTCTTCCTCCCAAGATGGTACATTTATATCTTCTTCATCCCCCGTCTTTTCTTCCATCTCACTTCTTTCTTCAATCATCCGACGTCTTCTTCAACCTCATTACTAAAAGCAATTGTGGTTGTAATGTTTTTGATGATTATTATTGATAAACAAAGGCCCTATATATAGGGATAATACAACCATGATACAAGGAAAGGATATACACAAAAATAATACAAAGATTATCTACTAAATAACTTAATCATAATCTATTCCTAAAATAACTCAAGTAAGTTAGTTGCTAAGATACCCCCTCAGTTTGAGCGGGCGGAGGACAGACGCTCAAGCTGGACCGAAAAGTTTGGAATAGTTCACGAGATAATCCTTTAGTATATATATCCGCATATTGCATAGAGGAGGGCACGTGAAGAACTCTGATGTGCCCAAGACGGACCTTCTCTCTGACGAAGTGTATGTCGATCTCGATGTGTTTAGTCCTTTGATGTTGAACCGGATTATTTGACAAATAAACCGCTGAAACATTGTCACAAAAAACGACAGATGCACGAGATAAAGGAGTGTTTAATTCAAACAGTAGATTACGAATCCATGTCGTTTCTACAACTGCATTTGTAACTCCCGATACTCAGCTTCGGCACTAGAACGCGAAACAGTAGGCTAACGTTTTGCGGACCATGAAATAAGGTTGTCACCAAGGAAAACACAATATCCTGATGTGGAGCGTCTGGAATCTGGGCAACCGCCCCAGTCAGCATCAGAGTAAGCCACCAAATCATGAGAGTCCGATCGAACTATCTTTATACCGTAATCAATTGTCCTTGCAAATATCTGATGATACGTTTCATAAACGCAAAGTGTGGATCCCGAGGCTCATGCATGAAGAGACAAACCTGCTGAACTGCATAAGACAAATCCGGACGCGTGAACGTTAAATATTGCAAGGCCCCCGCTAAACTGCGATATAAAGTCGGATCCAAAAATACTTGCCCATCCGTAGCACTGAGTTTAGAAGAAAGATTAACCGGTGTGGAGCACGGTTTACACAAGGACATAGAAGCGCGAGCGATTATGTCCTTGGCGTTATTGTGCCTGTGACAAAAAAATTCCGGGCTTCTGTTGAGTGACTTTTATCCCCAAGAAATGATGCAGGCGACCCAAATCTGTCATGGCAAATTCCCTCGAAAGCGTGCCAATAATGTTGTTCAAAAGACGGTCACTAGAAGTGGTCAGGACTATATCATCAACGTATAATAATAAATATGCAATATTGGAAGGGTCCTGATATAAATGAACAAAGACTGATCGCAGGTGCTACTGCGAAACCCCTTAGAAGTAAATAAAATGAGCAAAACGAGTGTACCATGCCCTTGGTGCCTGTTAAGCCCGTACAATGATTTCTTTAGCCGACATACATAATTGGGAAACCGTTGATTGTTGAAACCGGGTGGTTGATGCATAAACACCGTCTCTTGGAGGTCCTCGTGTAAAAAAGCATTCTTGACGTCTAGTTGATGAATTGGCCAAGACCGTGAACGGCCAGGGACAAAACTGTACGAATATGGCCGGTTTTAACCACAGGACTAAACGTTTCATCGCAATCCATACTAACAGTTTGGGAATTCCCATTGACCACCAACCTAGCCTTGTAACGTTCCAAAGAACCATCCAAATTAAATTTGTGTCTGAACAACCACATGCAGTGGATAACGGGATGGTCACGAGGGCGGGGAACCAGTTCCCATGTTTCGTTTTCCTGTAAGGCCGTAAACTCGGTTTGCATGGCATGCAACCAATTTGGATCAGTTAGGGGCTTTGGCGTAAGAGATAGGAACTGGTGAGATAGATAAGGTGTTGTGAATGGCGGTATGGGTGGTTCGGGATTTGGAACGGGTCGTCATAGGGTGTTGGTTGGTGACCGTAGGGGTAGGCTGGCTGTGGGCTGGGTTTGGGCCGGGGAAGGTGTGGGAACCTTAGGAGGGATGGTGTGCTGGGCCGGTTTATTGGGCTGGCCCGGTTTGTTGGGCTGTCATAGGTGGGGCAGGTTTGGGCCGACGGGAATAGGTGAAAGGGTATGGGGCTTGTGACAGGAGGAGGGACGGTTGGGGCACTGGGCTGTGTGACGGGTCGATGGAAAGTGAAGCCCGTGGGCAAGGGTGTCGTCCAAAAGTCATAGGAGGTGGGCGGATGAGGAAGTGTATAAGGGAACACATGCTCATCGAAGGTCACATGTCGGGAGATGTGTACCTTGCCTGTGGTAGGGTCCAAGCAACGGTAGCACGGAAATCGGGAGGATATCCGAGAAAATATGCATCGCATGGACCTATGGTGTAATTTATGGGGTTGGGTGGCTGATGTGTTTGGGTAACAAGCACATCCGAACACTCGTAAGTGTTTGTAACCTGGGTGATGAAGGTAAAGGACAAAGGTAGGTGTGTAAAAATTTTAGACGTTTTAGTGGGTAATATATTGTGTAGGTAAGTGGCTGTGTGTAGGGCTTCAACCCAAAAGGAAGGAGGTAGATTCACATGAATTAAGAGAGCCCGAATGATGTCATTCAAAGCGTCGAATCATACACTCGACCCTTCCATTTTGAGAGGATGTTTGTGGGCAAGAAAAACGGAAAAGCAAACCGTTTTGTTGGGCAAAAGTTTTAAATGCTAAATAGTCAAATTCACCCCCTAAGTCACATTGAAAGGTTTTAATTTTTCGGGTTAAATTGGGTAAGGATTAAATGATGGAATTTAGCAAAGGTGGGAAAAGTTTCGGACTTGTATTTTAGGGGGGTAAACCCACACACGAAGTGTGAGAAATTGTCAATTAGCACCATATAGTACTTATATCCTGTTTTACTCGTGATTGGCGAAGTCCATAAATCGCAATGTATAATATCAAAAGGAGCAAAAGTAAACGTATTAGATAAATAAAACGGCAAACGTTTATTATTCGAAATTTGACAAGAATTGCAAAGAGTTTGACTTTTGTCCTTATTACATTGAAAATTAACACTACGATTTAAAATATCTAGAACTTGCGCCCCGGGATGTCCTAAACGATCATGCCAAGGAAGGTTGTGGGAAGCAATAAATGTGGCTTGAGGTGGCAGCTTAGGTGGTGTGAACGTGTAAAGAGTCCCGGTACTGTTGTGACGAGATAGTGGCTTCTTAGTTTTGAGGTCCTTCAAAGAAAAAAAAAACGGGTCAAATTCGACAGATACTTTATTATCAGAGTAAAACGCCTAACGGAAATAAGATTTTTAACTATTTGCGGGCTATAAAGGATATGTGGGAGTATATAGGTGCGGTTTGGTAGTGGGTGAAAAACCCGTACCTAATCCATTAATTGGTAAATACATGCCATTACCTACCAAAATATTACGACAAACAGGATTAGAATCAAGGATAATAATTTACCTTTGTCCTTTGTGACGTGGGACTCAGCACCTGTATCCATAACATCAGAAGTCCAACCCGTATTTGGGGAATTAACCTGCATGTTATCCATAGCAGCTTGTAAATCAGTGGGGCAAAGAGGGTTGTACACGGTTGGGAGAAACCAGGTGGTGCACAGGAGGCTGAAGAGAAGCCATTGGCTGGAGAAAAACCGGCGTATTGCACCCGAGAGGCTGGAAACCTGCTGATTATTGTTGCTCCATGGCTGAGGGTTCGTCTGGGTCGGGTATGGGCAAGGTGGCGGTGCCCACCGAGCCCAATTAGGGTAAGCATTCTGCTGTCCAGGGTAGAACGACCAAGGGTTTTGTTGCTGTGGGTCTTCCTCGTCCCTTGCCCCGACGGTTGGAGGAACCACCTCGGCCGCGTGTACCTCGGCGATTGTATGAACCATCAGATTGTTGATTAGGGTTTGCTGGGGAAGAGTCAGGTGGCGGTGCTGATGTTGCAGCCAAAACTGTGTTTGCGTGGCCCTTCTGAGCTTCAATCCGGATCACCTCATCATTGAGCATCGTTATTGCTTGGTCCCAATCAACACCTTGCTGATTAATCAGCAATGCAGTGGTGTTAAACTCTGCTGGAAGCCCCCGAACTAGTTGGAGAACGAGCCTGGAGTCAGAAACGGGCTGGTCCACATCAGCCATTGATTGGCTAAATCAGATAACTTTTGACAGTAATCTTCAACCGACGAGCATGCTGTCAAAGTCATATTGCAGAATTTTGTCTGTAGCGCCGCAGCGCTAGCTTTCTTGTTGCTCAAGTACTGCTTCTCGAGCTTTAACCACGCGTCCCGGGCTACAGTTGTATCCATAAGGCGTGTCAGGATATTATCCGAAACGGTACTGTAGATCCACTGAAGGACCAATGCGTCAAGTTCCTTCCATTGGGCGTATTCAGGGGATGTGGGTGCGGGCGGTGGTGTATCATCAATGTGGTTTTCAACCTTGTATGCGACATCATGAAGGCGAAATAGTTTAACCCATGCCGAATATGTCACCTTTGAACTGTCCAAAGTTCGGATCTTAGATTGAATATTCGACACGGAATAAGCTGGATGTAGGGAAACCGGTTTGGTCGATGATTCAGGTATGTCTTCTTTCGTCATGGTGACGAAGCCGAACGAATCCGGGTGGGGTAAAACGAAAAAAAGAAAAGAAAATCAAAGGATATCAGAACCGATTAGGCTCTGATACCATAAAAGCAATTGTGGTTGTAATGTTTTTGATGATTATTATTGATAAACAAAGGCCCTATATATAGGGATAATACAACCATGATACAAGGAAAGGATATACACAAAATAATACAAAGATTATCTACTAAATAATTTAATCATAATCTATTCCTAAAATAACTCAAGTCGGTTACTTGCTAAGAATTACCACTCCAAAAATCATCTTCAATGGTTCTAGTTGAAACGGAGGTGGGACTTCTTCGTCCATTATTGTCTCGGTGCTGCTGGAGTGATATCATATGGTTGTAAGTATGGATTTTTCCCTTCATACCAATCTACATAGATCCTTGGTACTAAAGAAGCAAATACACTACCGGGTTCCCTCCAGATGGGCATGTAGTGATTTTGCATTTGATTATAGATGTCTTCTTCATTGTAACCAGCTTGGTCGCGCTCTCTTATGTAGTCTGCTACAGTTTTTGTTTCACTAGCAGCTGTCATTCTAAAAATCTCACTGCAAACAGACACTAAACAAACAAATCACAGCACCAGATAGAAAGATATAATAGGTAAAAATTCTAACTAAAAAGAAAAATAAATGATTAAAAACAAAGAAGAATAAAAATATCTACAAAATGACTAGATCCCCGACTCGGGTCGTCCTCGAAAGCGCACTGTGTCCCTGGCAACGACACCAAAAACTTGATGTGTGAAATGTGTAGTAAATAAATCGGTCAAGTTTTAAAAATGGAAAAAACTACAAAACCACACACTAACGGCAAGTGTACTGGTCGCAGTGTAGCAGAGCAAGTAAGTCTGGAATATCGAACCGTGGACACAATATAGCGACTCTCGGTACTAAACCTCTGTCGACTCCTAGCCTAATAATTTGGTTTTGAGAAAATTATATTTAAACTAAATAAATAAAGCAATTAATATACTAAGACAGAAACACAAACAGGAAACATGAAGCAGAACAGACAGCTCGGCAACTAGAGAGAAACTGAGATAATATGGAAAACAACTACCTAGGTCTAGAATCCTACCCGCAACTCACGACGCTCGGAATTGGATAATGAAATGGCTACGGGTTCCTAAAAGTACGTCTGACTCAAGAAAAGCCTAAAGAATGCTAGATCACCTCCGGTCTCACTAACACCTCTTGGAAAATCCTAAGGGACGTGTAAATCACCAGTTACTAGTTCGGATCACCTCCCGGTCTCACCTCAATAGGGAATGCTAAGGTACCCAAAAGACTCGCTCACCTACCGGTCTCGCTAATCTCAACACACCCGAAAGTGTGAAAGAGTTATCTAAGATTGTTGACAAAAACTCAAATTTGCTAGGGAAGCTAAGGTAAATAAGTAAGGATCTCCTCTCGGTCTCACCTATACCCAAAACCTAAGAACTAGACAAACCGACACTCTATCTCCTCTCCGTCTCAAGAGTGAAAAAACACTTATTTCAAAGGCTTACAAGGTTGCTAATAGGGTTATCTAAGACAAGAAACCTCTAGATTAAACCACTAACACGAAGTCTATGGAAAATCACGCAAAACTCTAGATCTTAAAACTACTAAAGTAACAAACTAGAGAAAAACGCAAAGCAATAATCAATCAAACCGATTACTAAAAGCATTCATACGCATTTTATCAACAACACAAAAATATTTTACCAAAACATTAAACCAAAAATAATCCAAACCCGAACGTCACAAGTCACGAAATAATCATCACTACGACCTAGGTAGCGTAAATGTTTAGCTACTATCGTGTTCAACATGTCAAACACATAAAATAAATAGTAAACATGACTAAAAAATATTAAAACGAAAGAACAGTGGTTCAAAAACAATAAAAAGTATTAGAGTCGAACCCGCATTTCGTATAAATAAATCATGGTCTCAAGCCTCAAAATAATTTCTAAACTTTCCTGTCCTTCGAAAGCTGCTGCTATCGATCTCCTTGTGGCTGTTGTGTTCCCTATTGGTCCTGTCGTGATGTATCTCTCCCTGTGGCAGCTGTTAACCTCTTCTTCGATAATAATATTTCCAGCCAATAATATCACACTTCCGAAGAGTAATAAAACTTTTAAAAAACCCTTGGCCCTAATTTTGTTTAGTCCCTTGTTGGGCTTTTAGGCCGTAGAGACCTTGGTCACTTTCTCTTTATTGTTATAATAATAATAATAATAATAATAATAATTAATAATAATAATAATAATAATATAATAATAATAATAATTTATTATTATTATTATTATTATTATTATTATTATTATCTTATTATTATTATTATGCTTCTGACTCGAGTGTTTTTGGCTCGACCAAATTGCTCGTTTACGCTCCAACGTCCATGAACGCCAGGTGCTCGCGCCTTGATTATTTCTCACTGTTTTAAGCTCCTTTCTCACGAACATCTAAAAAAATAATTAAAATAATAAATACGTATTAAAAATGACATAAAACGTAAAAAAACTAACAAAATATTATACAAAATACAGAGGAAAAGAGATGTGTTTTGCAACACATCACCCATTCCAAAAACACATGCATCCATCAACTCCATGGTACACCCACAATCTAGCCAAAATCCTTTTTACAAGACCTCACACCCAAAATGGAAAGATGCTCACTTTCACCTTTTCTTAGTCATCATGCCTTACATCCATAATTATTATAAATAGAACAAGGGTATTAGGAGGGTTAAGTGCACAAAGATAACTAACGCACCCTCACCTCTCCCTCTCCTCTCCCTCTCGGCTCCCTAACCACCGCGGACACCACCACCCCCATGGCTCCACCACCACCGGACCACCACACCACCACCGAACCCACCCATTCGGCCATAAACACCCAACCAAAACCACCATTTTCCAAGGGATCTTAGGGGTAACAAGGAGCTTAACTAGGAGTCTCAAGGCCTCCTAAATCTCTCACATTTGGTTCACCTAGAGGTATAAACACTAACTCTAAATTATGTTACATTAATATGTTTTTGTTTAATAAAAAGGTTGTTCATTGATGTGTCAAAAAGCTTGTAACTATAATAAATAAAACAAGTGGGTTTATGACTCTAAAATACATTATGTTAGTTGGTAAATATATATGTTCACACACACTATAGGCCGAAACATGCATGTGGGTATTAGAGTATGTTGGCCGAAAGTTTTGTAAGAAAAACTATATGTTTCCAAGGCTCATTAACATGAGACATAATGACAAAGATTAAAAGATCATGTGTGACATGTTAGATCCATAACAAAGCATACAAAGTACCTATGTTTACGAGAAAAGCTATGTTTTGTACATAGAATATTACTATTTTTCATACAGTTGTTAAACTTAGGAAATTAATAAGTAAAAGATACCTAAATAATTATGGATCTATGGACAATGCCAAATTCAAGGTTGTGAAACCTACAAACATGGTACCTACACATCCAAGTGTAATAATAAACATATGTTTTCACAAGTAAAAAGTGGTGTTTTTTAAAAACAAAGCTAAATTTTGTCAAAGATCACCACTTTACATAAAGATTATGAATTACAACACCACAAACCATGAGTTTCAAAATTTAAGAAAAAGTTTCTAGGAACCCTAATTGTAGGAACGATCAAAAATAAAATTGTATCTTTTAACAAATAGTCATCAAATACGTGAATCTTTACACCAAAGACACATTTAACTTAAAATAGTTAAATAACAAGCATATAACAGAGCATAACTTGTAAGAATACCTCACTTACCTAAACCTAAAATGTCTCTTTTACAAAAACACGTCACGTAGTGCCGACTTCTCACGCGGGCTCATTTGTTCATTCCAGACGCACCACAAGGTGAGTTTCACAGCCCCTTTTTCACCTTTTCCATTTTTCCAGGGGAAAAACATGCGTACAGTTTTAGTTTTCAAATCATTACATGACTATTATGTGAAACATGAACATCCAGGTTCAGGATCCAGTCAGCCCTCGTTGTCAACATCATACCATAAACCATTAGCTATGGACTTACCCATGAAACACCAGAATAGATCTATTAGGTTGACACCCCCACTATTGGTCAGTCGCGCTGACCGGATGACAGATATCAAAAGAGTGCTAGTATTTCACATTTATTCATTGTCTTGAGTGTACAATGGGCGAGGCACAACATGTCAAGGTTTGGTTATGGGTCATGTCAGATCACATATTAATTATTGCCCTAGATAGGCAGTAATTTAGTCGGTTTTGGGATTACAGGTCCAACATACAAAAACCCGTGAACTCACCAACTTTATGTTGACCCATATATTTTTCATGCATGTTTTTCAGGAAATTAGCATGGAGCATGAAACTTGGGAAGGTCGCGTGTGAGCATTTAAGGGATACCATCTTTTGATTCGTTGTTGTGATGTTTTGACCTAAACACTTTTAACAATAGTGTCTAATTCAAACAATTAAAGTTATGTTTTGTAAAACTTGAATGTTTTAAATGGTAATTACTGTTTTATTAAATTATGTCTTGTGTGACTTTTGTGCTTGGAAATCATTTCAGTTGCACCCGTGTTTCCGCCTTAGGCATGTGTAACATTAACTTTGGACAATTTGGACATATTTGCCCATACCTCCTTCCTAGTTTTTAAACATAAGCATACCTTCATCAATTATGGATCATGCCAAAGACCCTTGCATGACCTCAAGAATCCACCCTCATTAGGTCATGAACAACTTCCACAAAGAAAACCCGCTAATTGTCTACAAATTCACAGAAATTTAAAAATTCTTATTAAATACAAATATGTTATACTTTAAAGAAAAAAAGGCAAACTTGAATCGATAACTTCCAACAGCTTGCTCTGATACTTGTTGCAAAGAACCTATATATTCTCATAATCAGAACAATATTTAATCATAAATAAAATTTAACATTGCATGAAACAAAAAGGATGGATCTTGGCAATATTTACATGTATCTTTGAGGTTTTTCTCGGATCTAGAAACCCCTTCACCGTATTCCATACTAATTTGAAACCGTTAACAACATCGACAATGAACATCTGATGTATGTTTATTATACATACATCTGTTGAACTCTAATAGTTTCCTACGTAGCATATAAGCTAGGGAAAGGGAGAGAGATTGGGGGTTGGAAAAGATTGGCTATAAAGTGGGATACTCAACAGTCAGTAACATTAAACCACCTATCAACTTCTAGCATACAGAAGGTTAAAATCAATTGAAAAAAACGTGGCAAAATATGGATTTACCCTTTTACAAATGCATCAAGTGTTTGCACTTGAGAAATTAAACTTGTAATTTCTTAATTTTTCCAGGTATCCTTCCCCTCATTCTTTTTTAATATAGTATAGATTACTATCTTAACTTCTTATCATATGCTAAACTATTATTTTGCCAACTTCTATTAAATTAACATTTAGTGATTTTAAATTATGTGTTTAACCATTTGAATATATAATGTAATTAGATTATATCTCTGAAGCTTTCTGGGATAGATAAATTAATATGATGTGATAAAATATATGTTATGATGTAACATAGAAATTAATGTACTATAATATGAAAAAACAACAATTTTAATCATGTGAATAAGAATGAAAATATATATTAAAAAGAAGATGTATGTTTGGATGAGGAAAGAGAGCTAGAAACAAACTATTATAGGGCGTGATTAAGCCGTTAGTCTTGAAGGTGTGACTTTTTTTTTTTTGGAAATGAGTGGTTTTAACCTATTATTCCTATTCTGCTGTTGATGAAAATAGAATTCCTAGTTTGAATATGATTAGTGACTTGCCTATAATGATTAATGAATTACCTGACACATTGTGCTTTTTTCCCGTATGAACAAAAACCGACAAAAAAATCGTTTTGTTTTTTCGTTTTTTATGGTACTCGTTGGGAAGATAATAAAACGTTCGTTAATTTGGTGGTAATTTTTTTAAAAACAATCTCTATATAAAAAGTTATTAACGTTTTAAAATGTGGGAGGAAATTGAGAGAGAAAGAGACTTTTGGATAAAAATAAGGACGATGCCACATAACACACATATGGGGGGATGATGGCTTCTTTGAGCACCATGTAGGATTTCATGCTTTGTGATATTATAGGTAGAGGTTCGGGTACAAAGGCTAGGTTTTGTAAGAAGGGTGAGAAGGCTTCCTACAATGACACGTGACATTAGTTGAATTAATCTAAAGGTCCTTTAGGTAATTATGCACATCATCAAAATATGGTAAATTATATCAATAATAATGGAGGAGTTATTTTCGGGATGTTATTTCAAATCTCTTTAACCTATTTGTGCTTTATCACCATCGTCTCAACAAAACTAGTGTGTTTTGTTACCGTTGTTTCAACTTTGTGTGTTTAACACATCGAGTGTGTTATTTATCACCATCGTACTCAATAATCTCGTGTGTTTTATCACTATCGTGTTATAACAT
>JAUTDX010006733.1:0-39710 GCA_030844895.1 Ambrosia x helenae | reverse complement strand
TAGGGTCTGGTTGGGTTGACCCATAAAAAAAATGCTACAGAAGTTCAGATTTGTTGTAGATTATTATTGTGTCAAAATATAATTTAGGAGGTTTTTATGCCCAACAACTACACTTTGGGCGACTTTCGACCCCGTTTCCTATTAAGTTTTGATTTTTTTACTCGGTTGGACCCATTAGAGATTCAGCACAATGTAAGTCAATATAGTAGCCACCACTATCGAAGACCTTGTCTAGACTAATTGTGTATATGTTTGCCAATCATTCCAACACATCACCTCCTCTGATAAGAAGTCCTTGATTAGCTCCTATTCCACATCATTAGACAAAGAAGAAGAATTTATAAGAGATAAAATGTAAAGTTCCTTGGATAACTATACGCTTGGGCAAATTGTTAAAACATACAGTTTATTTATTTACCTAGAGAGGTTCCGACAAGGATAGCAGTTGGTGTTGCAAGGCCTAGTGCACATGGGCAAGAGACAACCTGAAAAATATTTAACTTCTAAGCAAAGTAGGATGGTAAATTTGGGATGTATAAATATCTTTTTATTTAGAGGGCATTTACATATGTTAATTTATACTTACATAAAATCCTAGAAAGGATAAACAAGACAAAGCAACAAAAATTGTCCTCAAGTTGAAAGAGGCCAATTTCACAAACAACATTAACATAACCATTAATATTAATTAACTTGAAAATATCAACCAAATCTTTCAATATACTATGCAATATTTTGGTAAACGATATACAAGCGGATTAATACCAAAAGGTAAATGTTGTTGCAGATAAGGTCATAACACTGTACACAAATGGGCCAGCAACGATATACAAGCGATTTAATACTGTTATCACTTTCTACTTCTCTAGTAGGTCTAACAAACTCAGTAACAAATTTCTTGGGATTTTGCTTTTGAGGATGTTTAGGAGTGTCATTGGTGTTTTTCTTTCCTTTACCTGTACCCCATTTTTCTTTATTAAAGGTAATGTTGGACTCTTGCCAAATTTTGGTTATAAGGAAGGATCGATAAACTAGATGGGAAGTTCCTCATCAGAGTATATGTTGTCAGATCCTTTCATTCTATAGAACACCTTCATGACCTCCTTACCCATCGGCAAACTTCAATTTCGGCTGAGGATCACACATGATGTGATTTTGGATAGGAATATCCTCATTCTTTGCGGTGCATCCCTCCTAAGCTCATAAGACTCATCATCATAAATGTCTGTCTCACATGATCTGCAATCTCACTAGCACCTAGAATTGGTTTCACATCAGGTTGACGTGGGATCACCAACACTTGAAGCATTAACAGTTATATCCACAACCTCCTCCATAGGTAAAACATCAAAGTGTGATTTTCAAATCACACTAGAGGAGGACATTGTGCATATACTGGGCTGGTGGGATTGCTTCCTTATATGGGTTGTCCACTATGTGATCAAGAACATTCTTGCAATTCAAAGGACTCTTAAGCTTTTTCTTGATCTTTTCATAGTCACAATTAACAATGGCCAACTGTTTCTTAGTGTCTTCTAACTCATTTATGTAGTTGTTAATAGTAATTTGTTTGTTAGAAAGAGTTTTAGGAAATTCAGAAACATCCTTTTTGTATGCCTCTATGGTGTTCTTAAAACGTTTTTCCTTTGATCTTAAGGCGTCATTTGACATTGGCACTGACCCAGATCAGCTTTAAGGTCCAGATTTTCATCTATTAACAATTGAATTCTGTACCTAAGCTTATCACAATCAACATATTCAGATTTAGAAGTGGAAGAAAAACTTACCTTAGTTGAAGAATCTGTGATGGCCATCAATGCATAATGAGCAGCAAACTTTTTAGCTCTAAAATATTTAGCAAGATTGGCCTTTATACAATCACCATAAACCAAGAAAGATCGTTTGTTGATAAGATCACTTGCTTCTGCCATTAGTTCCTCCACATCCAAATCCAGTTTAGAATCACATTTAGTAGCACCATCAGAAGAGTCATTTTCTAGAACACCAAGTTCTTGTGTACTTGTGTTGTCTTCAACTTCAACATCCGCATCAGATATGATTAAGTAAACTGATAGATATAATTAAAATCCACACTAATTACCAACGTGCCGATTTATTCACCAAAGCTTTTGACAGAAAAATCCAAAAATATTGTCTTTTTTTAAAATTTTTAAATTTTTAGGGTGAGAAAATAAAAAAAATACAAAAACATCAGAAAAATCCAAAAATCAAAAAAAAATGAGAAAAACAGAAATGAGTTTCTTTGGTGAAAATAGGGAAGATGATATCGACTCATCAGTGGACTATCTGAATCCTTAAAATTTTAAAAGAATTGGAATCGAAAAGCAAACCTCTACAATGATGTATCAGTAGGCTCAAAATTATTTCCAAGTTCGGCACGATGATATAAACTAAATCAACTGAAAATTTGTGTAGATTCACGTCGCGTTGTCATATGGTTGTAGTACCTAAATCTCGTTTGATAGAATGCCAAAATCCGTGGTTTCTGGTCTTTAAGAGGTTGGTACATCAGGGGTGAACTGGGCATCTCTCAGAATAAAAGGAGTGGCACATGTGTCGTACGTTGGGTTCGCAGCCTACAACTGAGACACCTCTATGTCATTTCCAAAGAAAAAGAAAAAGAAAACAAAAAATAGAATAAATTCTAATAAGGAGACGTCTGAGAATTCTTTAAGAGCAAAAAGATCGTAAATGCCAAAACCTAATTCTCAAAGAGAATTCGCTCTAAGGTATCAGACCATATACCTAAAGCATCTGTACCGAAAAATCAATTAACGGTATTTGACTTGAACCTGGTCTGGATCTCACTGGTCTCTTTGCTGCAATGTTCATGCAGACCTGATCACCACTGCGTCCATTCCTTGTAAATACGGATGACAATAGCTTACTCACCGGTTACCAGGAAGCTTTGCGCATGCCTTGATACAGGAATTTGTCATGTGTGCGGGGAACATCTTTAATCAGTCTTAATATTACCTTAACGTATCTAAAGTGTTCTAGCAGTAAAACTTGATTTTGAGTTTAGGTGGACAACAATACTGGCAATTGTTGTAGGATGCTTATTGGCAATTTAAACTAAAACTGAACAATTAAGGGTTCTAGCTAAGTCCTTGCACTAATATGATTCCCTACCTGATGAAACTCGCAAAAATATGCTAGTGTACAGTTAGTTGATTTCTTGCATATTTTTTTTCTGTTCCTCATATTGAAAAAATCACAAAAATATTTTATCTTTATTTCATTCTTAATTACTGATGTTGGAATCCAAATCCATTGTAATCTTACTCCTTTCATAAATAAAAGCCGAAAAGTCAACTATTCGAAACTTGAAAATTGTAGGGTCAAAACTGTGCTTTTTCAAGTATCGGGGTGAAAGAATTGAAAAATGAAATTTTCTGAGTCTTAATCTGAATCACTTGTGAAAAACTGGTTAAAATTGCATGTTTTAACGTGTCAGGGGTTAAACATGTCATTTTGAAAGTTCAAGGGCAATTTGGTAAATCAGTGAGAACACACGACTTGAACGCCTAATCGCATGTTTTAAGGATGACTAGACTTCTAATTGTGTGTGATATGTCCTAGTCGTGTGTGGTAGAGACGATTAGGATATTATAAGGGTAAGTCTAATCGTTTTGGGTAACAAGCGAGTAAGATCCTACCCATCTGTATTTTCAAGCGAATAGCCTTCTACTCGTGTCTGTTTAGTAGCGACTAGGATCTTACTCGCGTCTACAGTAGAGCGAGTAGGACATCCTATATAAGCAACAGTTGGACAAATTCTCTTCATATTTTCAAAACCTTCACTGTTGCACTTTCGTTCCCTCTCAATTGATTATACAAACCTTGTTGCCCGTGTTCTTTTGATCTAGGATTATTGTTATACAGCATCTAGGTAAACTATTCCTTGAATTTTAGATCCCAACAACAACGATTAAGGGTTAAATCAATGATTTTACTTATGAAACCCTAATATGATCAATAGACCATCTTAATGTGTTTGTTAATGTAAAATCTTGTTTGGGGTTTGTTTATCGTCCCTATTAGATCATCGAAACACAAAAATAAGAAAGCAAATCGAACAAATCAGAAATTGACTCATTTGAATTGAGGTCAGAACTGAACAGGCGTCTAGAATTCTAGTCGCGTGTACAGTAGCATGTGTAGAGTCCTACTCGTGTGTTTATCAAGCGAGTAGAGTCCTACTCGTGTGTGTTTATCAAGCAAGTAGAGTCCTACTCGTGTGCAAATGAGGCGACTTATGCATTTTCAGTTGTTTTGTCCGATTTTTATCGTTTTATGATCTAATGTCTTCTATATATGCAGAATCATGAATTGGGAAAGTCTCCTGAGAGTAACGTATGTGCATTCCTCGGTTCCGATCGACAAGGACAAGAACACGCAGTTCGAGGGTATTATTGAGTTCTTGAAGCGGTCGAGAGTAGCATACGCCATTATGAAGCAGCATGTGCCGTACAAAGACATTCTAAGAGAGTTCTACCACAACGCTCACGTAGACTGTACTGTGACGCCTGCAGCTATCAGAAGTCAGATTTAAGGAAAAGAGGTGTTCGTTACTGAGCAGCACATTCGTGAAGAACTTTGTTTCCAGATTCATCCGATGATCCAATCATTTTTGACTCGATTCTTATCCGTGGTTGTTTTCTCATAATGAAGTATAATGGCAAAGTAGATGCTACAAAAGGGAAACGTGTCGGCTCCATTCAAGTATTTGATACACGTTGTCCTCAAGTGCCTCGGTCCAAGAAAGGCAACATTAACGCTATCAGAGATACTTTGGCGTTTGCAGTGGTCGCCTTGATAATGAAACAAACCGTTCAATTTCTCGGGCATGATCATGCTCCATTTGAAGGAGGTTATTTAATCAAAGACTACAAAGACGCCATTCCTAGTCTATCCTCTCTTCTTGCAGATGATTATAGACAGACAGTTGCCGGTCCTGGTGAAGAATGAGTTTGAAAGTTTCTCACTGACTAACATAGACGAGAGGGAAATGGATAGGATGAAGATCTTAGGGGTCAGCCTAAGGATAGGCAGCCTAAGAGCAGACGTTTGTTTGGTCATCTTCGTGATCCTGGTTACAAGGATCCCCTAGGAAAACAAGTGGAGGAATGAGACGAGTGACTCTGAGGACGACTTCGCCATTCAAAGGCGAACGTTCCTAGAAGGAGATATCATTGGTCGGGACTCAGTTGAATTGAGCAAGAACATCCCAGGCAGCACTTCTACAACAACTTCTACCATGGTGACATACTAGATATGGATGTTCTTGATACCCAGGAGCCATCTTCAGCCGGTGGAGATCAAGGATCGTCCCAGAGTGGCAAGGGTAAATCTGTGGCAGAAGAAGATGCTCCAGTTAACGTGACAAGTGATAGAGATTCTGAAAGCACAGACTTAGATGCTTCTGCTGGTACTAGAGCCCATAAAGCAGTAGAGAGAAAGAAGAAGTGGGTGGAGAAAAAGAGTTTAGAGCAGGATCCTACATTCAAAGTGGATCCAGATGTTCAGATTGCAGATATAGATACTTAACTCGACACTCCTCCCTCGGGGAAAGAAAAGACAAAGGTGAAGGGTCGCGGGATGTAGAGAATGGCACAGAGATCTCCAGAAAAATCCAAGAAGAAGAAAACAAGATTTGGGAGACTTTCTGAGGCTGTCAAAGTGACCACACCTGAAACTTCGACTACAGTAACAGCGACAACAACAACAACAACAATAGGAACAGCAGTAGGTGCAGCGATGTCTGCAGGTATTAGTATTCCAATGCCACCACTAGTAATCTTCACTAAGCCTGGCTCAGTTACTGGTGGTGCGGCGTCATCTCAGCAATTGGTGTCCAGTTTGGTGGGTGACATGTTGAAGACTCTAAGGGCACAATTGCACCCTCAAGCATCAGCATCAGCTTCAGCCACACAGTCTTCTTCCTCCTCAGCTCCTGCTTCAAATGAACAAATTCAGAGCCAGGTAAATGAGCTTATGTTGATTGTGAATACTCAAGCACGTGAAAATTCTGAGCTGAGAAGTAAGGTAGATACAATAGAAGAGAATGAGAAGGGTATGCTTGAACTATTAAGTGAAACCATTAGGATCAGCAAAGAAGTGCAAGCCTCAAATAGGTTGCTCCAATTGTCAAACCAGCAACTTGTTGAATCCAACCAAAAGGCAGTAGAATCAAAACAGCGTCTGGTTCAATCTAACCAAGAAATAGTGGCTAGATTGACCAACGTTGAAACACAGTACAACCAGTTTCGGCTTGCCATTGTAAACAATGAACGACGAATTGAGGCATACAATGCTGAGAACAAGAAACTGAGGGAAAGGGTGGACAAGTTGATTGAAGATCACCCTAGATTGACTGGTACCTCAGGATCTGCTTCTGGTTCGGGTAACGATGAAGAAGAAGATAAGGATGATGAAGTTGATGATGATGATGATGATGATAAAGAGGATGAAGGTGATGATGGTGGTAATGCAGGTGGTGATGATTCTAGTACCACTGGTAGTGGTGGATCATCATCCAGTGCACAAGAGAGGCAAGGGAAAAAGGCTCATGATAGACAGGGAAAGGATCATGAAGCAAGTTCTTCGGCTAAGGGGGAGTCCATTTGCGATCAGATAAAGAGGATGCAAGATTACATTAAACATGGGGTAGTTCCTATAGATGTTGCTGAACCTCTAAGGAATTTATTTCTGTATAATGAGTATGTTAATCTGAGACAACTCCCTAAGTTTCTGGAAGATCTGGAGGAAGGTGAGATTACTCCCGAACTGTCTACAGAAGATATGAAGCAGATATATGGCTTGACACTTGGAGAATCTTCCAATGCAAGTCATTCTCCTCCACCAGAACTGAACGCTTATCACAATGATGTTGAGATGGAAGAAGGAACCCGGGGTGGTAACTCCTGAATACGTTGTTGATAACACCTCCACGGTATTCCTGATATAAATGATGATATGTTGAAAGAAGCAGAGGAGAAGCTGTAGTCTGAACCTACTCCGATCCCAGAAGAAGTATTATCCAGAACTGAGTGTATCATGAGACTGTGCTCTTAGTGGTACCCATCTGTGGAAGCACGTATAGTCAAAAAGGGTCCAGTGCAAGCTTCTGCCTTCAAGAAGTGACTTTCGAAGATGTCTGGGAACGTGATTAGCTGGGCATACATTGAGCATGCCAAGATTTTCAGTGGTAAGAGGGGTTATTGTATTTTAATTGGTATGGACAGATCAGAAGTCTTCCCTTCTGGTATGTTCGTGACCTTGTTCGTCTGGATTTCCCTTTGTATTATGACAGGTGTCCTGGATTCGAATGTTGCTACAACATTCTGAAGAAAGAAAGTTATGATGGTTGGAACACATTCAAGCCTCAATATCCTAAGTCCTACAAGATGAAGGAGTTACACCCTTTCACCAAGCACCCTATCTGGAGACACAAGATCAATCCACCTGAATGCATGTCAAGAATTCTGATCGCTCCCTTGGAATAGGACTTCACACCGAAGTTCTGGTTCTGGCACTCTTATTCCATAACGACTAAAGCAGTGATCGTGCTAGACAGAGCTCCAAAGATGTGGAGGAATATTAGGATCAGGGATCCTATGTGGTTATTTAATCTGTCAGAGAAGGATGTAGAGACGTTGTTCCCTGTATCCTAATTAGCAATTAAAGTCAGAAGCCGATCAAGCAGTGATGTTTCAGTGTGTGATCCGGTTCTGCCAAGCATACAAGATTCATACTGGATGAAATTGGATGAAGCTCACAAGGATCATGACTGCGGAGACTTGAAGTTGAAGATGCTGCAATTTAGTTTGTCTGTTTTGTTTGTTTTGATGTCTGTTTTGAACATTAATATAGTTTTTTTGCTGTGTTTTGAAGTTATGTCGTTTGTAAATCATACTAGCTAGGTCCAAGGGGGAGTCTGTTAGTACACGATGTCGCTAGCCTAGTTTAGGTGATGTTTGGATGTTATTATGGGTGCTTGGGTGTGTCTACGTGTAATTTCTGGGTTGTTGGCTGCTCCTAGCGACTGGGACTGAAAAGGGGCGATAGTCGCCTGGGAATCAAGCGACTAGCTTGCTAGTCGCCCCTCCTACTCGCGTGGAGTGTTCCTAGTCGCCCCTTGGGCCTGGACGACTAGGACAGGTATAAAAGCTATCAACCATTGCCCTAATTATCAAGCTGTCACATCACACATTCCCCAAGCACCCTCCCTAGGTTCTAAGGTCTGAGATTGTCTTGTAATCACTCGAGCTCGGTTTTCAATACAATACAACCTTTTAACCGAATCTTTGTGTGTGGTGATACTTCGTTTGTCATTGTTTCATATCGTTTTTGTTGTCCGAACATTGGTTAGTGGATTCCGCACACTAAACAGTGAATCTCGTGATTGTCGGGTTGTCCGAAAACGATCCTACAATAATGATTCTTCAATTATCTTCTTCACACATCTCCTTTCCTCATCTTCTGTGTCCTTCTTTCCTGTTCACATATCTCATCCAAACCACGGTTAACAAACAATTATTCATCAATTTTACCATGTCAAAGACTTTGATTTGGTGAGCACAATTAATGATTTGGTGAGTCACGGTTTGAAAAAGATATGAAATTTGGAGAAATCAAAAAGAGAGAGAGAGAGAGAAATTCAGTGAACCCGTGCGTTAAATATAACCCGAATTTGGTTCACAGATCCACTACCAGCATCGGTGGCGGCGGTGTTACCATGCTGGTATTGGGGTACCCGTGACCAAATCGGTAGGCGCCCCGTCCCCCCTTAGTACATACACAATAATTTATTAATGCTACTTCAAAAATAGTTAATCTAAAACTTACTTAGGCTGAACGGTGTGGAACCATGCCTCTCTTTACCTCAGCAAAATCCCATCGATAACGTCCCCCCTCCTTTTCCTGTGCGTCTTTGGAGGGGCGCGATTGAACCGTCGCCAGACCAATAATGAACATCAATGATGCTTTTGTGGGCACCACTTCAATTTTAACTATTGGGGGACTTTATTCCAGTTCTTAGGCCCCATTTTAGTTTTGTATTAAATCAACTATCAATATAACCCGTGAATCTAGTCGAAAACTTTGATACCACTTGTAGGATCGTTTTTCTTATCAAACAAGAAAGGGTTCTCAGGAACATATGTACGGAATGATCTCTTTGTTCATTGTTATGTTTTGTTTATTCAAACATATGTAATGAATAATCTAGTTTTCCTTGTTAGGTAAAACATAAGGCTTGTTATTTTGCGTTTATACAGAATAGCTTAGAAATATACACCCCCCCCCCCAAAAAAAATTTGAAACATCACGAGCTTAGACGCTGAAGATTTCGAGGGAGGGTTGGACTAAAAGCAAAAGTAGTTGTAATTCCAATTTGTCTAGAGTGTTTGGTCATCACGAGCTGGAGCATAGCCAGACACTTCTGCCACTTACACAAGTAAACTACCTTAAATATTTTATCTTTGCCTTAGGCATTTGTGGCTGGGTTGGGGTACCATCATTTGGCCATTGGAAATCATGGCAGAAAATCCCGGTGTTGTGTGCATCTAGACTGTTAGGATCAAGATAATCAAGAAATTCATGATGTATCAAAAGTCAACCGAAAAAGCCAACTGCACAAAATGGGCGCCAAAACAGAAAGATGTGTCTGTATATATTTCGGTTGTATATTAGTTATGTGTCGGTTAGTATGTTAGCGGTTATTTAACTGCTCTAAACCAAGGCTATATAAAGCCTCATATGTAATCAGTTGGTTTGTGTGGGATAATATTATTAGTTTGCATATTATTTAAAATCCTCTCTCACCCTCTGTTTCAAACGAGTCCCTGCACATGATGTGCATACTCAAACAATCAATCATGTTCATCCTTTAACCAAGTATAATAGATGCGAAACAGGGAAACAACAATTGGTATCAGAGTGAGACGCTCCTGGAAGATAAAGATGAAGAACAAACCTGTGCCGAAAAAAACCGATTCATCCCCTGTTTTCGCAAAGTCAATCGGTACTTCAAAGAGAAATAAGAATCAAACATCAGTGAGTGTTTGTTTGATTCATACTTGGTTATTCACATCAATTGATCTGAAAACGCAGTCAAGAAGGGCCATTAACAGATGTAAAAGACAAAAACGGTAAGAAACCATTTTCGGGCCAAAAATTCCGGCAAAGAGAAAGACATCGGAATTCAGTCAACCACCATTTCAGAACAGAAAAAGAAGTGTTCAGTAAAGGGTTTTAAAGCGCATAGGCGATCAAACCCATTCGAATTCGATACAAAGCAGAAGGCCCGAAAGGTCGAATATAAAAGATGTAATTTAGAAGAAGAAGATGGACGTGTGATACCCATCTTTCCCTTATCATGCTTAGGACCAGGCAAGTCAAAGGAGCATTAGAAGATGATGTGGATCAAGAAGGGATTAGTCGTGAGGAATTATTATGTATCAAAGTTTAAGAAGATATTGAAGAATGGTTCAAAATCAACCAAAAGAAGAAGATAAGGAGACTGCAATTAGGATGAACAAGAAACAGATTACAGATCATGATTTCTTGATTAGGGGCGAGAATGTTAGGATCAAGTTAATCAAGAAATTCATGATATATCAAAAGTCAAACGAAAAAGTCAACTGCACAAAAAAGGCGCCAAAATAGAAAGATGTGTTTGTATATATTTCACTTGTGTATTAGCTATGTGTCGGTTAGTATGTTAGCGGTTATTTAACTGCTCTAAACCAAGGCTATATAAAGCCTCATATGTAATCAGTTTGTGTGTGTGGGATAATATTATTAGTTTGCATATTATTTAAAATCCTCTCTCGCCCTCTATTTCAAATGTGTCCATGCACATTATGTGCATACTCAAACAATCGATCATGTTCATCCTTTAACCAGGTATAATAGATGTGAAACAGGGAAATAACATAGGCATCCTGAGTTGTGTATGCATGTTAATTGATCTTGCTAGCTTTTAGTTTAAGTTGGTCAAAATTACCCGAACACACTTAATATACATAACACATCCAACTTTAAGTTTGACCAGGTCAAAATGGCCCGAATAAACTTTAACAGACTAAAATCTGGATGTTAAGTGTATCCACATAGGTTCAGGTCAAAATAACCATGTTATATAAAAGTTTAAAAAGTATTAAATGTTCTATCTTTTTTAGTTCAAATGGGTCAAAATGACCCGAACACACTTCATACACATAAAAACATCAAACTTTAAGTTTGAGAGGGTCAAAATGGCCAGAATAAACTTTAATAGACTAACATTTGGCTTTGTTAGGTGTATCACAGTGGGTTCGGGTCAAAACGATGCATTTGGTAAATTTGTAGAGTTTGAAATGTTTTAAACAAATTTAAAAGTGTTAAATGATCTAGCTAGCCTATTAGATTAAATGGGTCAAAATGACCTAGACACAGTTGATACACATAAAACATCCACTACAAAAAAATTGCCATTTAATGGCACTCAAAAAATGTCATAAAAGGCCAAAAAAGTGTCACTAAAAGCCCACATATGAATGGGCGGCACACAAAAAAAGTGTCACTAGAAGAGCTAACACTGAAGCCTATTAGTGACACTTTTTCAATCTGCCGCACAAAGTTTTTAAGGCTTCAGTGGCACTTATTTTACTTTTGTGGCACATTTTGCGCCGCTAAAAATTGATTCTACTTACATATCTATATTAGTTTTAGTGACACTTTTTTTTGCCACAATATAAAAATCCTTTTATGTCACAAATTTTGTGTCTGTAAAAAATCGTTTATATATATATATATATATATATATATATATGTACATTATTTAGTGGCACATAATTATACCACAAAAATCACATTATTTACAATTTAAATATAAAGCAAAAGTTCGATAAAAACTGTAAATGTAGAAATCATAGTATTATAACTTCAATAATAAGTTCAATCCGAAACATATTTCAAACGTTAGCAAAACAATATGTAATAAGTAACATATCCCAAATTTCAAATAGTTACACAAAAAGTCAAATCATTCTTTTTGGAGAGAATTCCACTATCATAGACTTGGCTTCAAAGCTTCTGTTGGGATGATGACCACTAACTCTTGGGATGAAACATTCGAGAAATGAAACGCACTGTTGGTGGCTTATTTGGATAATCTTCTGAAAACTGAAGGGTCAGCTTGAACGTGCCTGGGATGAAGCAGCAGTGTTTAATAGCGTTTAATAGCAGCAACAGCATCGTTTAATTACAGCAGCAGTAACAACGTTTAATTACGGCAGCAGTAGCACCAGCGTTTAATTACAACGGCAACATCGGCGTTTAACAGTAACAACATTTATTACAGCAGCAGCAGCGTTGATTGTATGTTTTGTGATACCTGCATTTTACATTTCAACAAGAAGTTGTAAGCTCTTATTACCAACTTCTCGAGAAATATTACTGCATGTGAGCTTTAAATATTCCAATGAATTTATCTTTCAGTTAACAAAAAAGTGAAAATGGTTGAAGAGAAGAACTTACTCAGGGTCAAGGTATCCAATAGTACCTGCAACTTTTGCTGATGAGACATAACGCATCTTCGGTAGAAAAAGCTCTGGACAACCCAAAATCAACCAGCTTTGCCTGGAAACCTTCATTCAACAATATGTTTGAAGACTTCACATCTATGGACTATTGGTGGCCTGCAACCATGATGCATGTATGCTAACCCTATAAAACAGAGCCATGCATATATGCTAAAATTGTTAAAGCAGTTGACACTGAAAGAAAACCCAGTCAGTACAGCGAGTATCGAGTAACCAGATTAATTACTAACCTTCTGCTACATCACATCCAATTTGTAACCTTTCCCAGCTCAAGCCATTTGGACTTCCATCTGATCATTCAAATGAAATGTAAAGCAATCAGCCTAATACATAGGACAATTGATGCTTTTAAACAAATAAATAAATACTTTAATTTAGGAAGACAGATTAACTACAACTAATTACCAAATAGATGCTTTTCTAAGTTCCCATTAGTCATGAAATCATAGATGATTCCCTTGTGGTTGCTGTCATCGCAGTACCCTACAAGTGAATTTATGTTTGAATGATGGATTTCCATGAGTAGCTTTACTGTTGACAAAATATTCTTATTATCTTCTTGTTGCAAAGGAATTAGCTCATTTAGCTGCAGAAATTCCTAAAAGATAGTTTAATCTGTTAATTACCTCAGATTGAAATTCCTTGTAACCTTGGGATGATGATTCAGAAAGCATCTTCACAGCAAAATATAATCAAGCATCAATAATGCAAAATAGATGAAACTAGACGAAAGAAAAGATGCCGACTTAAAGGTATAACTATATAAAGTAGCAGGAACCCACACGTTGCCCAATATAATCAAGCTATAACTATACCCGAATATTAGAAATATTTGATCAAGATCCTACTATTCGTCCTTTAAAATCCCATGCCCAATAACCAGACGACTTATTTATAAGTCAATTGTAATCGGTAATCATGTAGTCACTAGTCACAAACATTCTAGTGGTTCACTAACATTGCACCTAAACAAATATGCCATCTAGCAATGGGGTTGTTCTGTTTAAGATATATGAGTTAAATAATGGTATTGAGATACTTCTCTTTTATATTTTTATACCCACTTTTATTTGTTGACTTCCCTTTAAAAAGGCAAAACAAATGAAATGAACACAAGATACAAGAGTTAACTTTACAAACGTAGTGAACAAATTAATTCATCCTAAAAAGCACCGGCATGATATTATTCGTGAATTTGGTCAACTACAATTACATGATGACCAACTGGTCAACTGAAATAAGCCAGTAACCAACCCAAACTATTACCTGACGATTTGGTTTTGTTTTTTTTTTAAACCAAAAATTATGGTTCGGTATTGGTTATACAATGTTGACAGCAAAATTAATAGTGTAAAGAAATATGTAGATCTTTATTAGGCTAAAAGGGTAGTGCATTTTGATAATGGATAGGTTAATTAACTAGCTCTAATACCATGAAACTTGATACATTTTCAAGTCTGATTCATTTAATAATAATATATAGAGATACAATTGGCTATTTATCTAATTGCCTAACAAATATTCACAATATTAGAAATGATCAATGATTGCAGAGGTTTCAAATATATTTCTAAAGAATTTAAGATAACACTTACCGGAATGTTCATAACGAGCATCTGCAGAACCAATCATGCAAACAAATAATAATGATATTATTATTAGGCCATATAACAGAAACACGGCTCTTAGAAAATCCCACAAAGAAGAAAAACTGGGACAGCAGCTGACCTTTTGGAAAAAGCAAATAATATCTGCCTGTAAGGAATCAACACTATGCAAAGTTGAGAATGATACTTCAGACCCACTGGAAGAAACATTTAAGAATTTAATGCCTAGACAATTTCCAAATCAACTTAAATGGCTTCTGGATAATATGCATGCCTGAATGTTGCACCAGATTTGGAGCTTAGGGGCAATTTTGCTAGTCGTTTTGAGCGATCTTTTTGTTTAAGATCTATACTGTAGTGAAATATTTCATCATCTCAAGCATCTGTAGAACACAAATTATACGAAACAAATGAGCTCAGTTAACAAAGAAGTCTCACAAGCCTTCCAAAACACAATATTATATCTTAAAAACACAAAAGCGTAATAAAATGGAACAACGGATAAGCTGTGAACTAAGATATACAATAAATTTAGGTTTCAGTACTCTATCAATGGCAAAGCATAGACCATCTACAAAGACTCTAAATGTACTAGTTAATGTTTTTATTGAAGCAGCCAAATTTTAATCTAGTTTATAGACCTCATAGTAAGGTAATGTTGTCAAAACCAGGTCTACTGAAATTTAATTAAGCAAGATTAGCATTGGTAGAATCATGAAAGAAATCTAGTTCCATTGAAGATAAGCTAATGATTCAACAAATACAAAATTTCATACACAAACAAAAATATTGATTGTGCTAATCATTAAGTTTTCTAAGGCTTCTTATAACAATAGAGTTTCTTATCCTGATATTAGACAGACTTCTATATCCTTGTTATTTCAAAACACACTAGAATTTCTTATCATGATACTAGACAGACTTCCTATACTAATATGACAAGTGGTGTTGCAATTTCTATTTCCACGAGTGAGTAAACAAGAAGTAAATGCCTTAAATTGCACAATTAAAAAAAATTACATGAAATGAGACAAGAAGGCACTTTGCATTCATATATACAGAGCATATGTTGAATTTAAATGACAATTAAGCCTAACAAGAACCGGGAAACTACAAGTTTGTAACGTTAAATTTGTAAGTGAACAATACTTACTGGTTGTTGCAATTGACATAACTCCATCTGCATAGCATGCCAAAGCTACTCATTAGTTGGTAAAATATACAACAACAACAACAACAACCAAGCCCAGTAAATCCCACAAATAGCAAAGCTATTGGTAGGGTCTGGGGAGGGTGGGATGTAGGCAAGGCAAGCCTTACCTCTACCCCTAAGGAATAGAGAGGCTGCTTCCAGGGAGACCCTCTGCTCAAGACATACAACGGAAAAAAGGAGAATATATATGTACACCCACAACTACTCATAACAATCACATGCAGTAAAAACAGTGCATTGACATCAATAGGCAACTATGCTACCATAAACAACCTATAAACAAACCAGAATGCAAGACAAAACATATGTAGAAGCCGCATACGTAAAAGCAAAAGTAAGACTCTACCATACTCCTAAACAGCATTTTCCCATGTCCTAATAGTCCTTCCACCTTAATCCTATGTCTCCATAAACCCCTATCGTGGGCCATGTCCTCAGAGAGGTGTAACTCCCGTAAATCCTGTCTAGCGTGGGCCATGTCCTCAGTTGGTAAAATATATGATACATTAATATTAGAGAATATATTATTATAGATTATTATATTTTGGTATTATCTTGTTTTGCTCATAACTTGATCATACGATCTTTGTTTCACACGATCCATATATTCAAGAAATTGTCTCGACAAGCCCAACATCTGAAAATTATTTGCGTCGACAGCCAATGTTGCCCCTTCTGCCAGCACGCACTTCTGTGCGTCAGCTCGTTCGTTTCTGCGCGCTGTCTTTACGCAGCTCGAAACCTTGTCATCGAAACTCCGTTTTCTTCAAATAACATATCCACGCGATCGCGACAACATGATCTTTCATCCAGTTCAATTCCTGCCTCCATCTGGCGCCGACGCATCCGTCAGTGGCCACAACAGTCGGCTGTTAGTTTCTGACTCTTTACCGGAACCGCGAACACCTCACCGTCTGTTGTACCACTATCCTCGTTCAAATTATAATACTCAAACATCGCAATAACCTTAACCACTCTCCTCGACATGCCTCACGGTTAGATTCGAAATCACCACCACCGATTAAACCTTAAACGATGAGAACAAGCAGGTGCTCAAAAACCAACAACGAAACGATAACTACATGATCTAACAGTTAACTAAACTGGACTTGCTTGAGGAGGGACAAAAGGAAACAAAGAAAAAAAAATATAACTCGATGTCGGAACCGTGCGCACATCTACAAGCAAGGTTTGATGTAAGAGTTTTCCAACTTTAAGTTTGAACAGGTCAAAATTGCCAAAATAAACTTTAATAGACTAAAATTTGGTAGTGTTAAGTGTATCCAAATGGGTTCGGGTCAAAACGACCTATTTGGAAAATGATGTTGTTTGGTGAGTGTTTTAGACAAGTTTAAAAGTGTAAAATAATCTAGCTTCTAATTAAAATGACCCGAACACACTTGATACGCATAAAACACCCAGCTTTTAGTTTGAGTGAGTCAGAATGTTCCGAATGAACTTTATTAGACTAAATTTTAATACTGTTTTGTTTGAACTTTGTATACCTATTTTTGTAGGCTCGGCTTGAAAATATGTTTCAAGACTCGGGATTTCTAGAGGGACTATCACAAATTAGTGATTCAAAAAAGGCATCAAATTAAGGAAACAAATATAATACGGACGAGGAGGACGATTTATTATATGAACTAGCTATTGGGACTCTTGTTTTATTATGTTTTATTTTTATACTTATAACTTGATTTGACAAGCTGTAATTATGTAGTTTTATATTTTAAACTTGATGTTTGTCTATAGTATTGTATATTCGAGGAAAACTGCAAAATTAATTTGTAGGTATAACTAATACCATGACGGGACTTTTGTAACCTTTTAGTGGTAACAGGCATTAGCGGCTACCATGGGTTCAATAGCGACGTAGCATTAACTGCCAGGGGCGGACTTAGCTTTGTGCTAGGGGTCGCGCCCGTTGTCCCTCGGTTTTTTCACGCGTAGTGGGAATTTTTTTACGATTTTTGTAAAATGTTACCTCTAAAACAAATTTTACGTTACTACTAAATAAAATTTTATGTTACCCCAAAATAAATTTTATGTTACCTTTAAAAATAAATTTTGCGTTACAACGATACGTCACTCGGAAAATATTTATCAAACTCGAATTAACTAATACTAAACCCAACTAAACTAACAAAATACATATGAGTAGGGCTGCAAACGAACTGAACTTTCAGCGAACAGTTCATGAACCGTTCGGCGGGAAGTTCGTTTGTGTTCGTTCGTTTAATAAATGAACGAACACGAACAAAAAATTTCGTTCGTTTAGTTAAACGAACGAACATGAACAATGGTCGCGTTCGTTCGTTTATGTTCGTGAACGTTCGGTAACGCATTCGTTTGTGTTCGTTTATGTTCGTTTGTTTAATAGGGGTTTTAATTTTTATAACCTTCTTATATTCTTTTATATATATAAATTTTACTCAAATAAAAAAGTAATTCGATGAAAGTTTATTTTGGGTAGCTTAACAAAGACTTTAAGTTTAATATGCGAATTTATTTTTTTGAGACGCTACTTTATTATGTTTAACAATATTATGTAAATGTTATTTTGGGTGACTTAATGTATGTGAATTCGATCTTATTCGAAAGTTAAAATATGTTCGTTTGACCGCTTCTGTTCATGAACATTTTTATGTGTTCGTTTGTGTTCATTAATGTTTGTTTGTGTTCGTGTGCGTTCATGAACAAAAGTAACAAACGAACACGAACACGAGTGTTTTCTTAACAAACGAACACGGACAAAAAATTTCGTTCGGTAAGTGTTCGTGAACTGTTCGTGAACACCTATTTTCCTTAACAAACGAACACGAACAAGACTCTGTTCGTGTTCGTTCGGTTCGTTTGCAGCCCTACATATGAGTGTAAATGACGCGCAACGGCTCGAGAGCTACTTGGGATAGGCTCGTTAAAAAGCTCGAACGAGCCGATCTTTAACAGACCCGAGCCTGAGCTTGAAACATGACTCGTTTAGTTATCGAGCCCGAGCTTGAGCTTTTCATACAAAGGCCGTTTACGCTCGCGAGCCTAAATGAGCCCAAACAAATTTTATATTATAATTGTTTTATATATACTATACCTACTATTTAATATTGGCGAACCGAGCTCGAGCCGAATTTTGGCTCATTTAAGCTTTGAAGCGAGCTCAAGCCGGCCTTTTAGCTCGTTTAAGATTGTTCTAAAATTATTTCGAACTGAGCCGAGCTCGAGCTCTTGGGTTTTACTTTCGAGCTGAGCTCGATCTCAAAGTATTAGGCTCGAACCAAGCCGAGCTCGAGCTTCGCAAAAGCATGACGAGTCGAGCCTGAGCCCAATCAGGCTCGGGCTCGGCTTGGCTCGTTTACACCCATAAAAATACCCAACAAAATTAGGGGTGCAAAATAGCAGAGCCCGAGCTTGAAAAACTTATGAGGGCTGAAGCTCGGCTTGTTAAAAAATTCTTAAGCTCGGGCTTGGCTCTTTTATTATTTATTAGTTAATATTTTAAATAAAAAAATATTAATAATAGGCTCGGAGCTCGATAAATGAAGCTCGGCTCTTGCTCGTTTAGTAAACAAGCTTAACTAATGAGGGGATAAATATTATTAAATATTAATAAAACTAATATTACATGAAGGCTCGATAAGTAAACAAGCTTACGAGCTTCACATTCCAGGCTCTCGAGATTGGGCTCGATTAATAACGAACTTTGTTTTAAAAGTCAAGCTCGGCTTGGGCTCGATAAAGCTCAGCTCATTTCGAGCTTTTTACCGAGCCAAACTTGAGTAGCTCGCTAGCTGCTCGGCTCGTTTGCACCCACAAAATTAACAAAACCCAAACTCAAATTACCATGTTTTTTTTTTCGTTTACATTGTATGAAACTACGAAGAATTTTTTTTTAACGTTACTCCTAAATTTTTTTCTAGATCCGCCACTGTTAGTTGCGACTTTTATCATCAATAGCGGGGGACAATATTTGTCGCTGCAAAAACACTTGTTTAAATAAAATGTGATAACCTACAACCCAACACAATCTAGAAGGCTACTGAAGATCGATATAGTTATCTAGAGAGACTAGAGAATATTAGATTGATATTGTTTGATGAGTCTAGTAAAAAAATATTCTCTCACAACTTATTTTTGGCCTTTCCGTATCCTTTTTACTTTTGAGGAACGCATATCTTATTATTAACCAAGAGAAAAATTTGTAAACATCTTATTTTATAAAATCAAATGTGAGCCAAAATCGGGAAAACAAGAGAGATGTGTATCAAATTAAAATTTTAAACTATGAAACAATTAATGTTAAATGTGTTTGAGATTAAATTTTAAACTATCAAATTAAATTTTTTTTTTTTTTTGTTCCTATTCAAAAAAAAAAAATGTGTTTGAGATCATTAATTATAGTTTGTTGGTCATCATTAAACCATCCGATTTTCACTCGATCCTAAGATAATTTCATAATCTACATTCTATTGTCTATATATATATACAACACTTCTTTTCCAAGTTTCATATTCACAAAATCTTGATCAACACATTAGCAATCTTTCGATCGATGGAAGAACTGAAATCAGCAGCAGTGATGGAAGATGATCGATGGATGAACTACTTACGCAACTCGAATATCGACATATTCGAAATCATCAAGAAGGCAATCATGATGGCTGCTTCTGATCACCCACATGAGTTCAACAACAAGAGAGACATGATCGCTCAAACCCTCTTCTCATGTGACTTAATCAACAACATGGGTGCTGAAACCGAAGACGAAACAACAACAGTTGCACATGTTTTGAAGATGAAAGAGGTTCTTGATCAAAGTAGCAGCCATGAATCGGTATTGTTGGAGTCGTTATCCAAGCTTCAACACATGGTGAAGTCAGTGAATGTTTTGAAGTTAACTGGTGTGGGCATATCTGTTAATGCTCTTCGAAAACACGAGTCAAAGAACGTTGCAAAGATCTCTACAACACTTGTCAAAGAATGGAAACGCATGGTGAATAAATGGATGAAAGATAGTGATAACATGCAACAACAGAAAGGTGGTGAGTTAGATGCAAACCCTAAAAACCCTCCACAGATCAAGAACCAGTTACTTGTACCCACAAGCGATGAAAAACGATCATTGATAGTGCGAATAAAGTTGAAGAAAGTTGAACCAAAGGGTCCGGTTACTCCTGACAATGATGGTGTTGCTAGGGTTTTGAAAGCGTCGAGTTTGGATAGCGAAAGAAAGGTCGAGGGGGTTGATTTGGAAGAACCGAAGAAGCGGATGAAGGAGGGTGTTGAAGAGAAGTTTGAAGGTATAAAGAGAAAGGTGGACAAGGCTTATGAGGAAGTAGACAAGATGAAGAAGAAGAGAAGGATACAAGTGTTGGACTTTGATGAAGTTAAAAAAATAGGGTTTGGTTGTCCACAGATTAAGCCACTCAAAAGGCAATTTAGAAGATGATGCTTAGTTGGATTAATTGGTTTTAGTAGTTAATGTTTTTGTAATCTAACATGATTGATTGAAGTACTTATATTAATGTTTTTAGTATCTAATTGAGGTTTTGCATGTGTGTTTTTTCCCAGTATGTTTATACATGTTTAATTAATTTGCAGATTGTCTGTGGTCAATATTATTAAACAATATTGCTTTTGATCAACTAGGTGAAACCATGACATATATTTGTACATATATTTATTTATCAGTTTAGGTTCATTAGGTTCGTCAAGTCTCACACATGTTAATACGCAAACGGTCTAATATACGTAATAGATATAACATAAATAGTTCTCATACTCGGTTATACCTCTCCAGATTCCTACTCCAGTTGACCGGTATACTGACCCGTTCTTGACCCGCTACACTGTTTGTGATAAACCATTTTTTATTCGGGTTATTATTTATAACAAGTATAAAAATAATAATAATGGTAATTGTCTTCATATCAATTAGTAACATCATCTTAACATTTATGTCATTAAGCGTAATGTGTGTTTATCAGGTTAGTTTGATTAATGGGTCAAGTCTGGTCTAAAAGAATATGAACATAATGGTTTTTATAATGTTTATATAGTAAAGGTCAGTGACAATAGTAGAATGGTGGAGAATGGCTACGGGTCAAGAACTTAGTCAACTCGGTTCGACTTGGTCAACAGAACTAAACCCAGTCAGCGCGGGTCAACGACAGTCACTAGAGGTATTCTTTTTGACCAGACATAAATGTCACGAACATCGGTTGCAGTCCAAACCAGCATAAAACAGCCACATATGTTTGACTGACCAAAAACCTTTATAATACAAAGAGATACAGTTTGCTTTTCCTTTAACTTCAATTTTTTCAGACTATTGACTAATCTCTCTGACCTTACTTCCATGTACACATACAAGAATTTCATATTTTTTTTTGTCTTTTCTCATAAAAATATGTTTTTTTTTATAAAACAGGTTACAGTTTCAAAAAACGCGTATGCCACCTGGATTTTGATTAATAAAGCACAACGCGTAGTAGTCCGGGCTGGGGCTCAGAGTAGTCGAGGCCTTCTTCCTCCAGGAGGTATCTCTGGACAGCAACAGGAAGTCTAGCAGTAGTGCGGATTCCTTTTGTGTGGTGACCCGTTCCAACACAAATGTAGACTTGCAGCCGCTGATCAGTTGACCTGGCTATGTTTCTTAGTGTCATGAGATCTCGTTTTAAGACGTGAATGGCTTCATTCACGTGCAGCCCGTGAAGATCGATTATCCTTTCTTGTCCTCTTCCATTGCCGTGCATATCTAGACTTGATGGGTTCCTAAGGATACAAACACGAGCGCAAGGAAATTATTAGTGGTGGCAAAATGGATGGACGGGTCGGGCATGTTAGGTAAGAGGTCAAAACAGGCTTGGGTTGAAACCAGTCATTTTTTAGCACGGACAGGTCAGATCGGCCTGCAAAACAGTTTTTTCCCTGTTTTTAAAAAAAATATATGAAAAAAGGAATGTGTTGGCTATTATACTAACCTTTTTAAAAATTATTTAGGAGGTCGTATGTGTTAAAAACAGACTTTATGCGACTTTCAAGCTGTTTGACCTGTTTGACTTGTGCCGTATGAAAGCCTGTATCGTTCTACACATTTGTAAGTGTATCTATGTGGGAGAAACACACCGACATAAGTTCAAATGCCACGTGGACAATTCACAAATGGCATACGGATTGATTTTTTGTTAGACGCATATATATTTCTAGAACTGCCACCTTTAAGAGCAATATTGCAAAAGGTGCTAGGCGCTCGGCTGGCGGTGAGGTCCAGCCTAGGGACTAGTCGGGACTAGGCGGAAATAGGCGTTTAGGTATTTTATACGTATTTTATATATATATATACACCAATTTAGGTGTTTTTTGAAAATATGTTAAGATATATACACATAATACTTAAAAATACTTAGATATATACACATATAATACTAAGAAATACCTAGAAATACTTAGAAATTTAAAAAAATAAAAAAACCACCGCCTAACGGCCGCCTAACCCTAATGGCCAAAACGCCCAAAACTCCGACTAGGGCTTAATTCCGATATAACCTTCAGCCTAGCGCCTAGGCGCCACCTAGGCCGATTTTTACAGCAGTGTTTAAGAGAGAGCAGAAATAAAAGTAACCTCTGATAGTAAATAGATTCTTGAGCCTTTTCATGAGCGGCCTTCATTTGCATGTTATGTATTTGCCCTTTTGCACTCAGTTCCTTCGCTAAAGCCTTTTGGCCAACAAGGTACGCCTGACGTGCCTAAATCATGGCAAAAATGCAATTGATCAAAAGAATGTGCGTAAGAAAACAAACAAATACTGGATATGACCAAACTAATTACTATGAAATTTAGCACTCAAAACCAATACTTACAAGGCTACAGACAGCAATCGTAGATTCAAGTTGGTTTTATCAAACAATGATTGGTGAAGTATATATTCTGGCCCTAAACTTAAGCAAAATAATGATAATAAAATAGTGCATCAAACATAAAAAGCTATACCTGTTCAAAATACGAGTTGCGTAAACGTGCATGATCACGAGCTTCACCCCGCATTTCCGAATACATATTTGCTGTGATCTCAACAAAGTTAAAGTGCATAGACACAAGCCATTTATTTTGAAAATAAAAAATGCAATTTAACTACATGTATGTTTCATGAAAGACATTACCGACTGCTTCACCAGTTTCAAGCCAGACAGGAGCAGAACGGCTCGAACTTCGGTTAGTGTTAGTCAACCTATCCCCATAACCGCTTCTTCCATAACCGCTAGCTACGTTATGAGAACTTCTACTTGATCCAATAGTGGAATTCGGAGAACGGTTATTATCATATCTCCATATACTCGAGTCATGTGCCGACATTTTTTTAACTGCGGAAGCAAAATCTGTAGCGCCTAAAGATGGACCCATTGACGAAGATTTGAACATGAGTAATTCCTTCTCCATAGTACGATGATTCGAGTGGTGATCATTAACAGAAAATGTCGGCACGCTATTCTGATTATCTGTCGGGGAAAGAACAGGAAAATCCAGCGCACTGAGATTTGGCGCAGATAACGCCCTCGAGTTCAGATTCTGGTTCAGTCCGTTATCTACCTGAAGCTGCAATCATATATCAACGAAACCAGTCGTAAGCCACTCTACTTAAACATCAAGCCTTAAAAAACTGAGTTAAAACACATTTAATATAATAATAAATACTAGATTCGGAGCATCGGATATAGACGAGAATCAGCTGTTCCTCCATATAAATTCCGGTCCTTAAGTCAAGACAGAAGGATTGATATTAAGGGTTCAGATTCTCATGCTAGAAAAAAAACATTGAGAGTTAAAAAAAAAAAAAAAAAAAAAAAAAATTATGTTTAAATACAAAGGGTCCCCTTAGAAAGATATTATCTAAAATAAACTATGTAAGCTAAATCAATTGGAAGCACAAGACGTAAAAGAAACATATACCTCAAGCTGCATAAGCATCTCAATTGTCAAATTCAAGTCACATCCGTTAGCATAATAAGCCTCCGCAAGACTTTCAGCGGCAAAACCAGGAAACTGAGAAGCCAAAAATTCAAGAGAATTTACATCCGTGGCTTCCATTTGCTGCTCGTTAAACAAGTCATCTAGGTACCCTTGCGCAGGATCACCATTGTAGTGAGGCTCGTCGATAATACCAGTAAGCAACGGATCACCAACCATGTCCCATGGCTTAGAAGCCGTTCGTTGAAAACTAGGTGCAGATGGTGATAACACATGTTGCTTTTTTGACAATAACATACCGCTCGTTGGTGCAGTGAGCCTTGAGGTTCCATTGACGTCCGCTATTGACAAATTGGAGAAAGGAATGGTATTAATTCCTTGAGTTTCTTCTTCTCCCACGGCGTTAAAATCGGGAGTGATATCGTCAGGTAACTGGTCCCTCCAAAACTGGTGCGTCTCGTCATCGGAATTATTTGACACGGATGACTCTATTCTATTGAGTATTGATTTCCCTGGTGTTGAAGCACCGAAAATGTTAAAACTTGAAGATGTGTCTGCAGCACTTGTGTTTCCGGAAGATGATCTCAGAGCAAACGGGACGAATTCTGCAGCATCGGGATTTAAACTTTTTGCCTTTCCTGTTGTGCTAAGTGTTTTGTCAATGGAAGAAGCCCCTCTATTGAGTAGGCTCATTCTTTTTTACGGTAAGAAATTGAAATGAATATAATCGAACACACCAGTTGCCGCTGGCACTACCCGTAACCTGCAAAACAGATATTTTAGACTGCAGACCAACTCAATGAAGTCAAACTCCATAGTCAAAACTATTGAAAAGCAATGACCAAAAAAATTATGACAAAACGAAACTCCTTTAAAACATAGCTAGTGCAAACTGTTAACAAATTGAAAGATAACGAGAGATAGAACTCAAAGTGGCGCATAACTAAATAATATAATGAAAATGTAGAAGAGAACGAAACTGACGAAGAAAGAATCATTCTTACTGCAACCATGGTTTTAAAAAACAGGGGTCAGGTGCAACGTGGGCTGGATACCGCCGAAAGGCTTGAAGAGGCGCCTCATTTACTTCAGGCCAAAAATGGTCACGATTAGGGTCTGTAGGAGGCTCATATGTAGAAACAACCAAAGGAATAATGAAATTATGAAAGGTTTACTCGATAAAAAGGTTGATATGTAAAACTTATTTGGTCGTACCGTACATAGTGCAACGCCTCAAAGCGCCACGCTTTTTTTAAACCAAGACTACTAACAGGAAATTATAGCATTGGAGTAGTTGCAAGGTTGCAGTAGGCGCTAGGCGGGCGGTGAGGTCCAGCCTAGGGACTAGTCAGGACTAAGCGAAAATTAGGCGTTCAGGTATTTTATACGTATTTTATATATATATATATATATATATATATATATACACACAAATTTAGGTGTTTTTTGAAAATATATTAAGATATATACACATAATACTTAGATATATACACATAATACTAACAAATACCTAGAAATACTTAGAAATTTAATAAAAAAAATTAAAAAAAAATAAAAAATACGGCCGCCTAGGCCCGCCCAGACTCCGCCTAATCCCCATTTCGCCTAATTCATCGCCTAGGGTGAAATTCCTATAAAGACCTCCGCCTAGCGCCTAAGCGGCCGCCTAGGGCGCCTTCTGCAACATTGAGTAGTTGCATTGCATACACATCCTGTTTAGTCGAAAATTCGTAAACTTTTTGCATTCTTAGTATTGCACAAGAAAGAATTCTAATTCATAAACTAGTAAATTACATCAATAGTCTCGGGTCACTCCCTCTACGACTCTACGTAAAACAACAATCACTGCACGAACTCGCAACCACGAGCGAAACAAACCAATTTAAATCTGTGTAACAAGTCCTTAGAGCTAAGTCTATAATTATCATACACATACTAAATAAAGATAATATCAGCATACCAAAGTTCAGACTTTTATAAAACCACAACCATAACTAACCAAATTACAATAACAAATACTAACCAAACACAAAATCAAGAAAAACAATCACAAGACAACAACTCTAAGCAACAAATCACAAATCCCAATTCAAATAAACACCCAGATCTCAAAACATGAACAAAAACAAAGAAAGCAACAAGATTTCACAAGATCTGAAGGTGTAAGTGTTAAATTTGATACCTTTTTGCATCACTATGACAGAACAAACACTAAGAAATTGATCCATTATATACCCACAAGAAGATGATGATGATTATTATTATTATTACAATTGGGTATGTTGAATGGGATTAAAAAGTAAAGATTTTGATGGGATTTATGTAAGAATCTGAGAGGTGTTTGTTGAATTGAAGAGGGTTGGAAGGAACAAAGGCTGATGACCACTCAACACAAATGATAAAGAGAGAAGGGGAACATAAGCATCTATCTATCCATGTATTGTATTGTGTTGTATCTTCCACATAAACACATGTTCACACCCTACCACTTGCACTAGTTAGTATATTGAGTTATCTATTAGTTACACAAATCTTAGAAGGGAAAAAACATTGTGAATTCGGTTTTCGGTTACACAAATCTTGCTTAATTGGATTATTGAACTGACTTAACTGAATAATAACCGGGTTAATCGGATAACCGTCGGTTTAACTTAGTTCTGTTGGACATGTTTCTACTTCGGATTGATTCGATTTTCAGTTAGGCCCAAAGGAATATAAAAAACGAAGAAACTGATATATGAAACGATAAACAACGCCATATTGAGTTGTGTTTAATAATAGACGTCTTGAATTTTAATAATCTGAACTATGTTTATTCTAAGGGTTAATAATCAATACCAATATCGTCCATAATGAACGACAAACTGATTTTATTCGAATTAAAATCTTGTAAATTGTTTTGAAATAATATACATGAAAGTTAAGACACACCGAGTTACTTCTCTGTTAGAATGAGAGTGTCCTTATCGGTGAAATTGAAAGTTAGAAAATAGATATATGAAAGTTGGTGATTTTTGTGTCGTATTTCAATATAGAGTTAAATGCCAATTTCGTCTCTGAGGTTTGGTCTAGTTTGTCACTTCAGTACAAAAAAGTTTTTTTTTTTTTTGCAATGTGCAATGGAACCCCTGATGTTTGGATTTTTTTTGCTATTTTCGTCTTTTTTACTAACTCAGTTAAAAACTAACGCTAAGGTCAGAGATAGGCTTGTCATTTTGCCTACTTAATGAGGGACAGCTTAGACATTTCATCCTATGATTATTTTAATAATAAAAAAACACCAGTCATCTCCTTCCCACTTTTCCCCCTTTAAAGATTAAAACCCTAGTAATGTCACCACCCACCCACACACACACTCTCTCTCTCCCCGTTTCTCTCTCTAGGTTATGTGTTAACATTGGCGTTATACATTATTAATTGTTTTAGGTTATGTACTACCCGAAGCTTTTCTGCATGTAAATATGAAGCACATCAGTGTATTTGATATGTCCTATTAGATTTCTTAACCCCAGAACGCTCCATCCCGATATATAATTTAGTTACTTATAAAAGAAAAGAGATTATTTTAAGCTTTTTACACAAATTAGTTCATGAGATGTGTAAGCTTATAAAAACAAATATACTATATTTTAAAGAGCATGGTCAGTGATCATGCTCTTTAAATATTAACCCTTTAACTTTTTCAAAGTGATAAAATTTACACCTCATGTTTTGATAAAAATCAACTTTTTAGCTTGATAGAAATGACCCTTTTACTTTCTAACTTGACAAAAAAGGCACTCTCTTTTTAACCTTCATTTTTTTGATATATAGCCCATTATACCAAACTTGTCTATGATGTCACTTTGATCCCCTCAAGTTTTTAAAGTTTCGATCTTACCCTAAAATTAATTTCTTACATTTTTATTTTTATGGAGGTGTCGGTATAAATCGAGTTAATTTTGCTTGAAAACGAGTCAGATCCAATATAATACGTTTTGATTTGACGATTAAATTCGAGTTGGTCTACGTTTTGACGTAAAGGATCGGTAATAATAATCTATACCTAATCACACCGCATAATTGGTGTAAATTCGAGTTTGTCTACATTTTGAAGTAAATTTGGTATACTTTTTCGTATAACTTTTAGTTTGCCTATGTTTCAACGTAAATTTGGTGTTCGTTTTCGTACTTTATTTTGTACATTTCGTGTCCAAACCATCACCAATCCTTGAATAAAACTTGAGTCAAACAAAATAAGCATTCATGTGATCATCATAGGCACCACTATGTATGTTCTCACTACTTCCATGGTACAGATTTAGGGATAGCCCTTGGGAGTGGCGTGGTGGCGACTGTCCAAAGCCTGAAATTTTAAAAAACTATATATATACATATTTTATTTTGATTTTTATTTTGATATATGATGACCTTTAGGAAATGACATATTAGTGGCAGGTAAATGGGTAATAAGTTGTGTTGTAACCACCTTTTGAATTGCAAATTTGATCCTACTGGAAACAAAGTTTGGTTTTTGGACGTTGAAAAAATTGTTGTGCATGACCCGCTGCACTCTCTTATGAAAACCAACAGTCTCAGGGGCAAAGGACCCAAAGGTATCTAATGCAAATGGAATGAAGGCATGTTGATTCTCAGCATAAGTTTGCTCATGCTTAGTAACTTTCTCTAATTGTGCCTTCAACACAGCTTAGGAACCATGAACCGATTCTCCCTGAGCCCAACAAGGGGGGACACTCTAGTAAGGTCCACACAAGTTTGTTTCCTACCTGCCCACTTTTTTCTATTTGCCCCGGACCCTAGATTTTCTACTTACCTAGGACCCTGGATTCTCGGCTTGCCCTAAACCTGGATTTTTGGAGATTATCGAGGACGGCCTGGATAAATTGTTGAGGTTGAAACACCAGAGGCGATGAGGCGTAGAAGTTAGTGGGGAAAATGATTACACATATTTTGGGGCCATGTGTTAAAAGATATAATTATGCTTTATTTGATGTATATCAAAAGGGTGTGTTTGGGAACGATTTATATGATCCCCTTTAATCAGAATATAGATGGCAAAGGATATAGTAAAGTGAACACTTATGTATCCTAGGGCAATTTATATGAAAATAGATAGCTCTATCTATGCGTCGACTATGATTGACAAATTGTCTCGTTCGTGCAAGGACTTTAAACACACGTTAAATTAAGCACTAGAAAGAGGAGTTATAATTTGCTCAAACTTATCAACCATCTTTGCATTAAGAAATCTCTAAGTGCACAAAAAAGTGGTAATACATAAAGATGAGATACCCATGGACCTTTTTTATATGACTAGGACGAAAAAGAAAACCAAAAAAAAGGTTAGATGGAAATAATGAAATTCATAGACCAATGAGTGATTGAACGAAAGGTGTAAAATGGCACTTTCGAAATGCGGCACAACTTGACACTTTAAAAAGGTATTGCCGTGTTGAAATGAAAAGTAGTGGTGTGGTGGAACCAACAGAAAATCCTTAAAGATATTTAACAAGTAAAAAAAATTTACTTGTGAAAAATACAGTTTTCGTTAGAACTTAGAAATGACGAAATCTGTAACAAAAATTAAACTTATAATTACGTTACATATTAATAGATTAACGGAATGAACAGTAAAGGTATTTAAGAGATTTTAACATGGTAGCGTCCTTAACATTAGAACATCCATGTGCTTATGAAAGATACATCCTCTCTAGCGTGTGTGTTTGTCTGTCCAGGGGCGGATTTAGTGTTAAAAGAGTGGGTTCTTGAAAACCTACTCGGTTTGTAAATGAACCCATAGCAAAATGTGTTAAGTGTTCCAAAGATTGGTAGTGCTCTTTCTAAACTATAGTCTGGCTAGTGCATTTTATGTGTTTTTTTTGTCTTTTTCGGGTTTTTTTAATTTAAAACCCACATTAGTCATTAGTTAGGGTCTTTATCATATTCCCCGTTCTAACCCGGACCAAAATTCTAATGTATGGTTGTGAAAACTTAACCACACACAAAAGTGAACCCATAAAAAAAATCTTGAATCCGCCAATACTTCTACGGGTCCACTTTCCTCCCTTTGGCATCTAGTCCTTCACGCCACTTTAACAGCTCAGGTTCACCACACACTTCATCTGATTTGGGGTTTGTTGATACATCCTGCTCATTGTTTCCGCTTTCACCCAAGATTAACAAAAAAAATAAACTTAGAACTAAATAAGACAAAATCTCCTGTATGCGTAAATGAAAAAATATATACTCCCTCCGTCCCAATTTAATTGTCCCATATTTAAAAACACACATTTTAAGAAATTTTTTGTTTGTATGTGGCAAAATGACAATAATATCCTCAAAAGTGGTGATTGTGTTTTGTCTTTTATGGACAAAACTGGAAAGTACATTTCTATTTTTGGAAAGGGACATTTAATTTGGGACAAACAAAAAAGGAAAGGAGGACATTTAAATTGGGACGGGGGAGTATATAATTTACTCTAACTATAATCTTATATTATATTAAGTTATTAATACAAACACAGAAATTATTAAACAATTTCCTTGATGTCATTTCGCGTATATTCAAAGGGAGTGTTCATTCATCAAATTGAACGTGAATAACACGTTTTACCATCAAATTATTTCATATGATTACGTAATGTGACTACTTCAAAAGTCAAAACTATAGTTTAATTTTTAAAGTCAATTAAAAATTATCAGGATTACAGTTATGAACACTTATCCAGGCCCAATTCATAGAACAATTCAAGAGAAGATACAGGCCCAATCCATAATGTTTTGTGAGGAGCGGCTGATATAAGGCACGAGAATGAAGAGCGTAGGGTATGAATGAATATTGCTAGTGTTATTTGGCTTCTTCTTCTCATCTCATACTCTGTAACTCTCTAAGCTTCACATCCCCTTCTTCAATTATCTTGCATTACATTCTGTTCTTATTTGTATTAATTCAACAATCAATAGAAACCTATCAGATTTCATACCTAATTGTATTACTTATTGAGTTGTGAAATAACCATTCACAACACATCATGCCTAATTTCATCACATCATCACTAAATCAATGACGCAGGAGTGACACCACTCATAACTTGCACTATTTTCACCCACTGTCAATCACTAACTGCCACCTCAATTTACTGAATCCATTTCTCCTACTTCAATCACAATCCATTTCCATCACTAGCAAGTGATGAGTGGCGTCGGCGGTGTTCCACATAGTAACGCGGCATCATGCAACACCCCACCACCCTAATAAAATATTGTTCTAAATCAACATTATTTTTTATACGTGTAAACAAAGGTATTTAAATGGGTCATGTTTATGGTTGCTAGGTTGAAAGTTGAAATTAATACAAGAACCTTATTACCTTAACATAATATGAGTTTTTTTTTGGGTTGACACAAACAAAACCTATCCACTCTAGTAATTTTTTTATGCATATTTGCACTCTAAGCTTTAAATATACAAAAAAAAAAAAAAAAAAAAAAAACAATACTACCAAAAATACTAGTCTATATGAAATATCTATGTTTAAACTATGAAACATAATGCATATAAACAACCAATTAATTTAAGTTGAGATACATAATTTTTGAAAAATTAACTAAGCTTGCTCGTGAGTTTGACTCACAACCAAAACTGATACTATATTTTATACTTATAAAAACAAATGTATTAAACTAACCGTGTAATTACAAACTCGTTAGATCAACCTGAACACAACCCTTTCAACTAAACATACTTACGAGTTTACAACAAACCCAAACCTAAAAAAATTGTCACGTTAATATTTATTTTTCTTGTCGTGTCGTGTCGTGTCCTGTGCTGATAAACACAAAAACAAGCATGTTTATCTCTATTTTAAGAAGTCAAAAATCTACGGCACAAAGTAACGATCAGACAATTCAATAACCAAACAAAACCAATGAAACGTAACCCATGTGAACTCTCTTTAAACTGATGTGTACCAAAACATACATGGTCCCAAAAACAAACAAATCATTAACTGGACACACTGTCGTCTTCCCCACTATATCTACACACCAACCCACTATTAAAACACACACAAACGCTAAACCTTCTATACCACCATCTTCAAATTTAACCTATACATTCCTGTTCTTGAGCCACATAGGGCTCTGAAATGCATAAGAGACTGTTACCGTTTAAGTTGTTGTTGGTTGGTGGAGAAGTTGTTGAACAAGGTTCTTGGGAGAAAGAACGTTGAGTTTTTATAGATTTTGCAACTTTTTTTTTGGTCAATTACGAGCTCCGGTGAGTTTTTTTAACGACTAAATGTTACTGTTTCAAACTTTTGTATTTACAAATAATACACCCCTTGTTTGGTTAATTTCGTAAAATTGTTATTGATTTCTGTATGATTTGAATATTTTGAGGGGTTTTTTTCGAACAATGTTTATTTTTATAAAAATAGAACAATTGGGAGTCTGAAATTAACGAAAGGGGTGGCGACGCAATTGCCCGCCTGCCCATTATCTTGATGTAATTTTTTGAGATTACGTGTTAATAAAAATTTCTATTGGGAGTCTGATTTCGTTAATTTCAATAAATTAATTGTAGTTAAGTTTGCGACACAGCTTTTTGCTAGCTTACATGGCACTTATTTAAGGGTCGGTCTAAAAGAAATTTAATATGACAATTCCAATTATGAAATAAAAAAAATTCATAAAATCGTCACTAATTTCGGTACAATTTAATGTTTTTAAATGTTTTGATCAGGTTTTGGCGTACCTTAACATCTAGGGTGTTAAAAGTGATATAACATATTCACCGACATTGCACACTGCCCAATCCTTGTGTTAAGGGGCGTTAAAGAGGTTATTCGTTAACATGGTAACGAGATGTTAAGAGATTAAATTAATTTTTTTTGCTTTTTTATACCATTAAAAACCAGGTTAGACGAAGTTAACGAGATTTAAACATCTCCTTAGGGAAGGTGGAGTAAAATGGGGGTAAACGGCTGATGTGACATCTATGTGGAGTTAAGGGAGGACCGGGCACTCCACTAGGTTTTTAACTTTACTGATTTCTACTAATTCAGCACAACTACATCATTTCAATGATTCACTTCACTGAAACAGTTTTTTGGAGGCAACACTTCACTGGAAATAAAATAAAGAAAAAGACAAAAGGGAAGAGAGAAACTCACGGGTACCAGGTCTTGAACAACAACCAGATTTTGGTTCACGGGACCACTACCAGAATAGGTGGTGGCGATGTTACCGTGCGAGTAATAGGGTACCTGTGACCAATTCTGATAGCGCCTCGTCCCCCTAAGATAGATTAAAGTATAACCCAATGCATTAGTGTCTGTCTAATTTTGTTAGAGCATTCACATCCCCTCCACCAAATGTCATCCATCAAATTACACTAAAAATCAATACTTCACCCCTAAATCTTCTCTCTCCTAATTAAAATAATAATACTTTTTCATACTTTTATCATTATATTTTCTCTCTTCTCACTCACAACTACTTACAAAAATATTAATATATATATATGAGTGAACAGTAGCTTTTCATATTTAAGGTGGAAGAGTGCTTCCACTAAATATTTTCTCTCTCTTCCACTTACAACCACTTGCACTCACATCATATAATTTGGTGGACACACTCATATCCATTTGGTAACCAAATGTTAATGCTCTTAATACCAATAAATTCTCATTAATTTCTTATGGGTTTTTCACTATTTCTACTTCTCTCGCTATGATGTTATATTTTGAAAAGATAGGGTTGCGATGTAGCTTGTTGTTTGCTTAATGGCCACTCTATTGTAATGATTGGTTTAAAAGAAATTTAATATGATGAATTCCAATTATAAAATAAAAAGGAATTCATAAAATCTTCACTAATTTTAGAAAAATTTAATGTTTTGAATGTTTCGATTGTTTTATAAGGATACGGTTATGATGTCCTGGTGGTAGTGACGTAGAGTGCGTGAAATGCGAGTGTTGTGGATTGATAGAGGAGTGTACACCGACGTACATCGCGGCGGTGAGGGCGAGTAACAACGGGCGGTGGATATGTGGACTGTGTGTGGAGGCGGTGAAGGACGAGATGGAGCGGTCGTGTTCGGAGTCTGAGGAGGAAGCGTTGGATCGACATATGAAGTTTTGTAAGAATTTTCGATTGTCGGTGAGTTCGCCAAAGAAGAATCCGACGCAGGATCTTATTTCTGCTATGAAGCAACTTTTGATTAGAAGCTTGGATTCTCCGCGGTCGCCAAGGTCAGGTTCCTCTCGGCCAGTTGCGCGGTCAAATGGTGGTCATTTTCGTGTTGATGGTTGATGAATTATCATTATCAGGTTTAAAAGATGGTAAATTGTGTCTGAGCGGGGCGAAGCCATTGGAAACTCAGGTGGAGGACCGCAATGATATTCACATGTAAACCGTTACTTTTAGCTATGAAAAAATATCTATAGATTTGAAGTTTAATTGCTCGAAATTTCGGTATGTAGGAAATTCGAATGAGTAAGTTTCTTTTTATTTATGATGGGTTATTATTGTTTGCCTTCTTTTTAATAAATTGTACTTTTATTTAATTTAATTCTTTCTAGTGTCTCCTTATATTTATTTCTTTTTTTTCTTCGTGAAGATTAGTCATATGTTGTAAATCGATGATGAAATAGGTAAGACAAGTTCGGTTCAAGTGGTTGTCACACTTGAGAGATTAGAGACCAACGTGAATGTGACGATTGGCACCACACAAATAAATGGTACAATTATGGTTCATAAACAGTGGCGAATCTTGACCCGAAATTTTGGACGGTCGGAAAGTCACTAGTTTCGGGTGGTTGAAACCTTATATACCAAAAAATTCTATACGAATACTATATAATCGGAACTTCTGAGCGAAAATTCGAGGGGGGGGGGCGGCCGCCCGTCCCCGCCTCTTAAAAGAATCGCCACTGTTCATAAATAGACCTTTTATGTCACAACATAGCGTAGAAGTGTTCGAGTTTGATAATAAGCTGAAATTCTAAACAGGCTCGGATCCAACTTGCGTTCTCGAGTTTGAAAATATACAAATCAACTCGGCTCAGTTAGAGGTAGTCAACTAAGATGAATATTTGAACCCGGATAGTGTGTAATTTTTACCGGCTCGGATACAATTTGAGCTAACTTGGCTTCTTTGGAGCTTCCACAATGTGTGTGTGTGTGTGGGGGGGGGGGGAGGGGAGTGGATGCGGGTCCAAAACCATCCGGACCGTCCAAAATCAAACCACACCATTGTAGGGATTAGGTTGGATTGGTCCGGTCCAGACTGTGCTAAAATTTTAATATAAGTAAACTAAGCTTAAAATAAAGTTCAAAGATACATAACATAGACACTGCCAATGCTTATGCTTAAAAAGTTAAATGAGAAGTTGAATATCATGTCATCAACCAGTAAAAGCACAAACCATGTTAGGGCACATGGATGGTCATCACACCACCTTCAAACCAATTACTAAGTGTCGTCTCAATTATCATATTTATCACTAAATGCATAGGGTAGTCATCATATCTATCACTAAATTTTATTTTACTAAACTATAAAATTAAATGACATTACATAAAATAAAAAAAAACACATTACATAACTAAAATTAAATAATATTACGCAGAATAAAATAAAAACATTACATGAACTAAAATTAAATAAGATTACATAAAATAAAAAACATAAAATAAAATAATAACTAGAAAACATAACTAATCGAATGTAGTTTTGGCCTAAAAATCTGTCATACGGAAACATGGTCAAGATTTTGGCCGACCTCAGAAGTATACTCGATTCCAGTAAGTTCTATTACCATGTCTTCGGCTTGGTTGGGGTCTTCATCCATAGTTTTTTAAACATTTTTTCAAAGCTTTCACACTTCGCTTTGAGATCCGACCACTTGTATGTGAGTTAATCACAAGTGCGTTGTGCTTCACCGACTAGGACACTAAATTCGATCAAATGTTAGCCTAGCAGGGAGCCCGACTGGCCCGACTAGATGAGCTCGTATTTTCCTGTACGTTAATATAGATAATTATTAGCGCAATTTCTTCCTCTTGGGTTCAATGCACCATTGTAGAAAAAAACTGTAGGACCAGTCGGATCTTGAATTTAGTGACTATACACGTGACCGAATGAAGGCAGAATCAACGATACGATTTGTTGTTAATCGTGTAATGCTAAGAATGATAAAACGATAACACACAAGATCACACGATAATCGGGCAACAATTCGACGTAGATTGAATAATATGCAAAAGTTAAACAAAAAGGAGTGTGAGGCACCTATTTATAGTTGACCTCCCTTACGCTTGAACCATGTTCAACACAAATAATTACATCGTTTAATGTACAGAATTTCTATTCTAATGAACTCAAAACCATAGTCACATAGTTCGCCGGAGGAGCCATGATCTTCGATCCAGATCGCCCGTACCGAAACGCGGTATGAACGTGTTCCGGGTTTGCTCCAGATCGCGATTCGGTACATGAAATTGACGTTCCCAGTTTGCAACTCTTATTTGGTGAAACCCAAGACACAAAGCATTTGATTCATGTTGAAAACATGAAATCCAAGGTTTATGCTTAAGGAATTGAGATGAAGATGAAGAAATTGAAGCTTAGCAGTGAATAAATATTATGAAGAACAACAATGAAGTTGAAGCACAAGACAATGAAGATGAAGGTTTGGATTTGCAAATGAGGATGAAAGTGACGGCTGATTCTTGGTTTTTTAACCTAATACCCCTTTTAATTAAGTTACACACTTACACCTTAATGTTTTTTGCTTTTACAATTATAACCCAAAACTTTATCTACTTGTTTTTTTTACTTATTTCATTAAGAGTTGTGTTTCTTTAATATATATTTTATGTTGTAAAATGTGGGTATTTATAGTTTATACGGTACATCGTACCGAAGCGATCCGAAATGAGCCTACCCCCGCTCGTACCGAATTTTAGAGACCTAGCAAATTGCGTTCCCGTTCCACGATCCGTACCGGATCGTACCGCGAACTATGTGGCTATGCTCAAAACCTACCAAAACATAGATCTAGCCTAGGGACATGCCTAAAGGGTTGCACTTACAAAATTAGTTTTTGAGAGTTGAGAATGGTAGGATAGAGAGTTGAAAAATGATAGGATTGTGAACGGGGTAAAAAATTGGTAGGGGTTGTTTATATATAATGGTAAAAGATGATTTTTTACCCAATGGCTCTATCCCTCTTTCGTGCTCGTGATGTATATTGTGGGCCGTAGTACATTTGGTCCATCACGTCGGGCGTTAGGGCGGTGTTCGCGATTATTAGTATATGGGCATTGAGGTTGGCCAATTATGAGTGCGTACCCATCACCAAAATCAGTTATTAGTATATGGGCATTGAGGTTGGCCAATTAATGTGGGATGAGAAAAAATTTAAAATCATTTTAAATGTAACACGATATAAAACATTAAAATTTGGGCTTGAGTTAAACGGACTGAGTTGGAGGCAGCTCAAAGTCGGTTCATTTAAAATAGCTAGCCATTTTTCATTTTTCAACATGTTACAAGTTGATTATTTTAGAAGATAGCCAAATCTCCTTGAAGACAGATTGAGCTTTAGCCAACATGGACTTTGATGATGTAGAATAGCTAGAAGATATGATTGTGTTGTAGAAAAAAATATTAATGTGACCATTAGATTAATTTCAAATAGGCTAGGACGTCACACTAACTGGAGTTGTCTTATGGAGACAACCCAACTGTAGCCAAATTAAGGAGGGGCAACAATTATGACATGGAAACAAAACGTGTAATGTCGTTTTGTGTTCGACATGTTTACCACAACATGACACATTTTTGTCAGTTGTATGTACGACCCTTATTTACTAGTATAATTAACTTTTTAGTAAATTACCAACATGTTTCATGTGCCAAGGTTAAAGTTCACTTCTCATCCTATTTTTTGAAATTTGTCCTTTGGTTAGAGTACTCACTCACCCCTCACCCTCACCCACTTAGACTCTTGCTCCTCGAAAAACTAGAATGAATGAACACTAAAGTTTTAGGTTAAATGCTTGTAAAACAACTGTTATAACCTTATATTAAAAAGGGTACTAAAACACTAGAAACATAAAACCCCAAATAAAAATAAAGCACAATTCCGGTAAATCATTATGTCCTCGTCAACAGCCCTCCCTCAAGAACCTTAAAACATGTTTGAGCCCTTTGTCAATAGGGGTGTTCAATTAATCGAATAACGAATTTTTGAATTATTCGAATCGAATTTCTTGAATTTTTAATAAATTTACCTGAATTCGTATTCGATTTGTATTCGCTTAAAATTTAATTTATTTGATTCGTATTCGATTCGAATAAGAAACTCGAATTCGAATCGAATTCGAATAAATTCGATTTAGTTCAAATTCACCATAAATCATTATTTTTTTACATATAAAATACAAATCAACAAAATTGATAAACAACGATATGTCAAACACGGGAATAGTTAAAATAATCAAGAGTATAGTTTGTTATAGTTTTGTGATGTATAAGGTAAATATGGTAAAATAAGGTATGGTAAAAGTTGTAGAGATTCTGGGTTCTTAGAGTTTGACCAAAATTTAGAAGTTCTATTTTCAATGTGTATATAACAATGTGTATGTGTGTATATATATTTAAAAAATATATATGTACAGTTTTTATCGAATTTCGAATCGAATTTAAAATCGTAAATTCGTATTCGATTCGTATTCGATTTACTACTGGACTCGATTCGAATTCTTAATAATCGAATCGAATTCTTGTAATCGAATCGAACTAAGTCGAATTTCGAATTTTTCGAATCCGAATCAAATTCTGAACACCCCTACTTGACAAGATAAAGAGTATGGCCTATTAAAATGGTTAATTAAAGTATGTAAAATAAGAGTGCCATTAAATTGGTTTTAAAATTTGGGTCTATTAAAATGGTTTAAACTTCTTGTATTAAACGTGATTGGTCAAGTAGAAGGTAAATATATATTTTTACATATATAAAGAGAACATTAAAGAATTAATTTTTTTTTTTGGGCCCACAATGAGGGCCGGGCCCGGAGTCGGTGATCACCCAGTCCACCCTCATGGCCCGGCCTTTGCTCGTCAACTAGAACCACCACAACCATCACGATCAATGCAGAATAGAAACCGCACAACCTTTATTAATAACCGGTTCATTTTCCTCACATCATATTATAGCCGTTGGAATTGGTTTGAAAAAATTAACAATATTATGATTAAAATAAAAAAGGCGAAAAAAAAAATTTCTATAAGTTTTTCCGCTCTA
>JAUTDX010006732.1:0-16247 GCA_030844895.1 Ambrosia x helenae | reverse complement strand
AAATGGGGGTGTTACAACTCTCCCCACCTTATATCAATTTCGTCTGCGAAATTTAGGTTAAGAGGTATGGGTATTTCTGTTTCATCTCGTCTTCCTTTTCCCAAGTTTCTTCACGTGCTCTCCTTGAATCCCACTTGACTCGTACTAGTGGAAACTCTCGATTTCTTAATTTCTTCACTCGTCGATCTACGACTTGAATGGGAGTGTAACATTTCGCATTTAATACTTGTACGTTACGACTATTTGATAAAACGTCAAGTTTCATTATTTATTTCGTCTTTTAAAAATTATTATTGTAATGCATTTGGAACCCTAATATTATAAAATGTCAAAAAATATTATGCTTGGGCCGGGAATCGACCCGCGTCCCAAGCCGGGTCACCACACAAACAGGCTAACCATCTGGTCTACACACACATCTCGTTTTATTTCCAGCATGCTATTATTATATAACAAGCTGAGTTCTTCACAGTTGACTAGGAAAGTCAACTGTGATGTCAACTTACCAAAATCAAGCCTATTATACGCGTTTGATTCCAGATTTGGCATGATTTCTTGATTACGGTCTATTCCGCGTCATACAAACATGCAATTATCTTTTAATTCGCACCAATTTTACATAATTACGCACCATTACAATCAACACAAGGTCAACTTTCCAATCGTGCAACCCTGACCCTATCCTGTAAATTGGACCTCCCCAAACCTTCTCACATCGCCGAATACTCTCTCTCAATCCCCAATTTCTAATTCAATTCATCTGTTCTTGAGTTTTGGTTCGAAGTTTGACTCTCGGGTTGACTGATCAATTCGTATACAATTCGTTTTTGTAAGTCCCCTTTTTCTTGTGGGTTTTGTTATTCGGCATTCACACAACAATAACCCTCTGATTAATTGGGTTATTGTTGTGTGAATCATTCAATTGAAAAAGCTAGGTCTCGTACGTTTATAATTGGGGAAGAACAGTTTCTGCATATGTTTTATAATTTAAAGGAACTGAAATCAAACACAACCACTGATCTAGATCAAGTGGTTGTGTCTGATGTTGTTAAATGAAGTCACGCGGGTTCGAGTCCCATTCAAACCGGTTCTATCTTTTCTTTTTAAATTGAATATAAAACTGATTTTCCTTATTGTATATAATTAAATCAATCTGAAATCAAACGTTCTCAGGGTCCAGACCAGTGGTCGGGGCTTGTGATTTAAAACCAACGAACGGCCAAGGGCCCGGGTTCGAACCATGGCATCAACAAACATTTTTTTTTATTTAAACTTTATATATATATATATATATATTCCTTTGTATTTTTTAAATTCATTTTAAAAATACTAAAACTCTTTTATAAATTCTACAAAAATTATTTTATGTTAATCTAGTGAAAAAGTTTAACATACAATTTTTATTTTTCAAAAAATTTATTTATTTAATATATATAATAAATAATTCAAGTTTATTCTATTTTATTTATAAAATTCTATAAAAATATCAAAACAATTTTATAAATTTCCACAAAACTTATTCTGAGTTTTTATAACAATAAACTTTTCTGAAATGATTTTTATTTCTGAAAAGTCATTTACTTAATATTTTTAATCAATTTTTGATAGTTTTAATCATAAATAAATCATAATAAATTCATTTTTCAATATTTTGCACCAAAATTTTATATAAATTATTTCTATTTATTTGGAACAGAAATACAATTTTTAATTTAATAATTCTTTAACTTTTGTATTTTTAAATATTAAAGTTATATTTTAACAATTTGTAATAAATAGATTTAATATTCTATTTTTAAAAAAAATAATTTTATAAAAATATTTTCATACTTAAAACTTATTATTGTGACCATCTTTAATTTAAATTTTATAAAAGACTTTTGTTTATTTATTTATCAAATTTCTCTCAATTATCAAACATTTTAATTATTAATCAAATGAGCACTTATCCCCAATTCGAAGCCCTAGAATATATTTGCAGACTAGAAAGACTTAGACATATTTATTACCTTAATTATAGGGTTAATACTTGGCATTGTTGGGCAACACATATTCTATTTTTCACAAGACATAACATTTTGCTAAGGTGAGTTTACATAGCCCCTTTTCTATTTCACTATTTTGGGGTGAAACATGTTACAACATTCTATCTACAATTCAATCATAAGTGTCTATGTGTTATTCTATGTTGCATTATGTCTTAAACATGACTAGGGTAAGCACAATATCTAGCATAATCATTAACATTGATCAGCCGCCGGTATACAATGATAGATCTATTGGATGACAATCCCACCCGGATACGTGCCTCCTACATAGGTAGCGTGGGTGATTGTTATCGCATAACATAATCGAGTGAACCATGAGCGTATGGGATGTACCACAACATAACAGTCACAAGGGTTGATTATGCACTCGATTTACTTCTAGTATGTTTTCACATATGGACTAGACTTGCCATGGACACTTGAATTGTACAAGTTTTATTCAATTATCAAACCTGTGTAATTCTCACCAACTTTTGTTGACCCAAAAATATTTTCAAAATTAACATGTTTCAGGTAACAATGAAGCTGAGGCTTAGAGTATGCGTGATGGATTCTATGAAGTTGTTTGAAGTTATTTGTTTTATTTGATGATATGTATTTTGGGATTTTTAGACATCTTTTCATTTGGATATTTATGTTATCAATAAATTATTTAAAATTTCAATATATACCATGTGCTACTGAAACAATCATCAATACGTGACATCCCGATGTTTCCGCCATCGGTTGGGGTGTTACAGGACGCTCCGTGAAATTCAACTTGTCGTTAATCTGGACTTCTTGCCAAGGCATCTTTAGTGACTCGTTCTGCTAGACACTTTCTTAAGTTAGACACGTGAAAGGTTTCATGGATTCCTTGTAACTCTCTGGCAGTTTTAAAATTATATGCTATTGGACTATTCTTTCGATTATCTCAAACGGTCCAATATACTGTGGGCTTAGTTTTCCTTTCTTCTTAAACCGAATGATGCATTTCCAAGGCGAGACCTTAAGTAATACTTTGTCACCAACTTTAAATTCTAAGGGTCTCCTTCGTCTGTCGGCGTAACTTTTCTGTCTATCTCTTGCAGCTTTCATCCGTTCTCGAATTTGTATTATTTTATGGTAGTTTCTTCAATGATCTCTGGCCCAGCTAACGGATTTCTTCCAATCTCAGTCCAACAGACTGGTGAACGACACTTCCTTCCATATAAAGCCTCAAACGGAGCAGCCTTGATGCTTGAGTGATAGCTGTTGTTGTATGCGAACTCTATTAGTGGTAAATGTTCATCCCAGTTTCCTCCAAAATCTATTACACAAGCCTTAGCATGTCTTCTAGGGTCTGTATTGTCCTTTCACTTTGCCCGTCGGTTTGTGGATGATATGTTCGTACTTAATTCACTTTCGTTCCCAATTCCTTTTGGAAGCTTTTCCAAAATCTTGATGTAAAACAACTATCCCTATCGGATATGATGGATATAGGTACACCATGACGAGTGATAATTTCCTTGACATAAATCCTTGCTAACTATTCCACCTTATAATCTTCCCGTAGGGTAAGAAATGAGCAGACTTGGTTAGGAGATCTACTATAACCCAAATGGATCATGCCCGGACTTAGTTCGTGGAAGTTTGGTAATAAAATCCATTGTTATCATCTCCCATTTCCATTCAGGGATCTCAGGTTGTACTAAACATCCTGCGGTTTCTGATGCCCTGTTTTGACTTGTGAGCACGTCAGACATTTCTCCACATACTTAGCTATTGATACTTTCATGCCTGGCCACCAATATTCACTCCGAATATCTTATACATCTTTGTACTACCCGGGTGCATTGTATATTTAGATTTATGCGCTTCTTCGATCACCATATCCCTTAGTCCTCCCGCAATGGGTATCCAGATCCTATTGTGAAATCTTAATATTCCATTCCCCCTTTAACGAGGATTTCTTGTTTTCCTACCATTCTTTCTTTATTAATCTGCTTATCGACCAAGGCTTGGGCCTGCGCATCTTTAATTTCCTCCATTAAACTCAATCTCACTTCAATCCTTGATGCGCGTATTTTTACAGCCTTGTTTGGTTCTTACGACTAAGGGCATCTGCTACGACATTAGCCTTTGGGGTGGTAACGAATTTCACAATCATAGTCGTTCAACAACTCCATCCATCTTCTCTGTCTCGTGTTTAACATCTTTTGTTCAAAAATGTACTTAAGGCTTGATGATCAGTATAAATCACACACTTGGTACCATATAAGTAGTGTCTCCATATCTTGAGGGCAAATACTACTGCTCCAGTTCTAAATCATGGGTGGTGTAATTCTTTTCATGAATTTTTAATTGTCGCGATGCATAGGCAATAACCTTCCCTCTTTGCATCAACACACACCCTAATCATAGTGTGAAGCATCACAATATACTACAAAATCTTCAGTACCTCGGGTTAGTGCTAGTACTGGAGCACTAGATAGCTTCATCTTCAGAAGGTTTAAAGCCTCTTCTTGCTTGCTACTCCAGACAATGGCGTATTCTTCTGAGTCAAACTTGTCAGTGGCACCGCTATCTTAGAAAAAATCCTGAATAAACCTTCTATAGTACCCAGCTAAGCCTAAGAAACGTCGAATCTCTGTAGGGCTCTTTGGTGTCTCCCAATTCTTTATTACTACAATCTTTGCAGGGTCCACTTGTATGCCATTTTGTTAACCACATGCCCTAAAAATTGAACTTCCCTAGTCCAGAATTCACATTTACTGAACTTGGCATAAAGTTTCTCTTTCTTCAATAACTTAAGAATGGCACGTAGATATTCTTCATGAGCTTCTTTACTCTTGGGAGTAAATGAGGATATCATCTGTGAATACGATTACAAACTGATCCAAGTATGGCTTACAGACTTGGTTCATAAGGTCCATGAACGCGGTTGGCGCATTTAGTAAGTCCGAATGGCATAACTAGGAATTCATAGTGACCATATCTTGTTCTAAAGGCAGTCTTTGGTATGTCTTCTTCTCTCACCTTCAGCTGATGGTATCCCGACCTTAAATCTATCTTCGAGAAGTAACTTGCACCTTGTAGTTGGTCAAACAAATCATCGATCCTTGGGAGGGGATATCGATTCTTTATGGTGATCTTGTTCAGGTCTCTATAATCAATACACATTCTCATTGAACCATCCTTTTTCTTGACAAAGAGAATAGGCGCTCCCCAGGGCGACGTGCTAGGACGTATGAATCCTTTGTCCAGTAACTCTTGGAGTTGGGGCTATTAACTCTTTCATTTCTGTCGGGGCGAGGCGGTACGGGGATTTAGCAATAGGGGTTGCTCCCGGAATCAAGTCTATTCTAAACTCAATTTTGTCTATCAGGTGGTAGTCCATGAAGATCTTTAAGGAATACCTCAGGAAATTCGGACACTACTGGTATCTCTTCCAGCTTCTTCTCCTCCTTAGTTTCCAAGGCATTATACTAGGTAAGCTAGATGGCCCTTTCGAATACACTTAGATGCTTTTATTCTTGTAATAAAACTTATGGGTTTGCTAGGTTTCTCCCCATGAATTATCAAAGATTTCCCCTGGAGGGTCCTTAATTCGAATCTGCTTCTTATCACATAGTATCTGAGCTTGATTACTTCGCTAACCAAACCATTCCTATTACTACATCAAATTCTCCAAGTTGTATTGGTAGCAAGTCTATGGGAAACGAGGTATTACTAATCGGTTAGCACATTTCTTAATAACATCAATAATTTCCTCTTCCCTTCCATCCGCTAATTTACTATAAAGGGTTTATCTAACTTACTGGGAATTTGATTAATCAAAACTCTAAATTGCTCAGATATAAAACTTTTATCAGCACCAGTATCAAACAATACCTTAGCATAGAAGTTGTTTAGGAGAAATGTACCTATTATAACCTCTGGGTTCATGCGAGCTTCTTCGGTGTTCAAAACAAAGGCTCTCCCTCTTCCCCTATTGGGTTCTTCCTTTTTCTTAAGACAGTTTTCAATATAATGGCCTGTCTCTCCACAGTTAAAACATGCCGAGGCTCTTTACACTCCCGAATGTGATGTCCTTGTTTCCTACAATTTCTACAGAACAGTGGATTACATGGAACCAAAATGCCCCTTTCCACACGTTGAGCACCTAGGTGGGGGTCCCGTTGCCTCTTATTATCTGTCGTTGGTCTTCCTCTGGTCTTGGGAGTTGTCCCATTTTCTTTTTGAAGTAGGGTCTGGGGTTTTCTTCTGTTGTATGTCAGAAGCGATGGTTGCCCGGCTTTACTGCTTCAGAATAGGTGATTGGCTTGGTTGCCTTAATAAATGTGCGATATTCTAAAGGTAGCCCACAAACAAACCTCCTAATACGATTCTCCTCTGTGGTTACCTAATGAGGAACCAATCTGGACATTTCGTTGAACTTAGTGACATATTCCCGATAAGTCTTATCTCCAAGCTTAAGGTGTAGAAATTCCATTTCAATCCTGTCCGTCTCACTTGGTGGACAGAAATTTTGTGAAAAGAGTTCAGAGAATTCCTTCCAACTTAGACGTTGGGCTAGATCCTCAACTTTGGTTTGCTTTTGTATCCTCCACCAAAACAAGGCTTCAGATTTGAACAAGTGGACAGCAAACCTAACTTTATTCCTTTCATGACAATCACTAACATCTAGAATGGCTTCTACTTCACTTAGCCATTCATGTGCCTCAATAGCTCCTTTCTTTCATCAAAGGTAGGAGGGTTACAGGAAATGAAGGTCTTATAATTGCATTCTTAGAGATTTCCATTTCGCTTGCTTAGTTATTTTAAGATCTCCCATCTTCTCTTCTTGTCGAGATTTTTCTTGTGGAGTTGGTGTGCGTGTGATGCTTCTCTCAGATTGAACAGGTCTTTCAGAATACTGACGTTCATGTCCTCGTGCGTTAGCAAGAATTTCCGCGACTCGCATTGCTATTCGATCAATTACATCATCTCCTACGGTTACAGGTTCACTATGACGAGCGGGTTCAACCGGTGGTTCAGATTTGACGAACACGATTATTAGATGATTCAGTCGACATTTTTAGAATTCCACAAAAATATTACTTCAATATCTCATTCATATACAAGCAACTACAATAGCTACTTCACATAATATATATAATACAATCACGTTTTCAAATATAACACATATATAGACACACAAGTCCATTGCCCTCACTGGGCTTTTACCTCGGCTAGTTTTGCTAAGGTCTCGTATCCTGAACATTTACATTTCAAATTTCAAATTCTCTAGTATTTCACATCCCACTTACTTATTCGAATTTCCATACTTAATTGAGGTTGTTCTAAACTTTATCCATAACATCTACATCATAACCCACAATAGTAGGCCTATTAGATCTCTTATTCTAGGCATCATTATCCATACAGGTTAATGCAAGTATAAAACTCAAATAGGCAGTCCTAATCTCGAAGGTTGAAGCCTAGGCATCTCTATTAAATACCTAATTCGCTAAAACCTTTGGCTCTGATACCAACTGTGACGCCCACACCCAGATAAGGATGACCATACACAATTGATACCAACTTACAAGGGAAACGCTTATTTTATTAACATAAACTTCGAGGTACCAAAAGATTAAACTTAAAAGTACAAAGTTTGGTCAACTATTCTTAACTGCTGATATAACTTTTCCATCAAACCACACGAACTAGCATATCCTATTCCACTGGTCCACTAGCTTCATGAAAAAACCGCATGCACAAGCACTAGCCTTCACTACCTGCGACACATGCTTAAAACGACGTCAGACAATGCTGGTGAGTTCATGAATATACACAAGTTATAAAACACATCATTTCATCATTCATGACTTGTACCCGCCCATGTCATAACCCAATGTCACTCCACACCCTCACTGGGTGTCTCCCTCACCGGGCCTGTGACAATCACTCCACACCTCACTGAGTGTCTCCCTTACCGGGCCTGTGACAGTCATTCCACACCCTCATTGGGTGCCTCCCTCACCGGGCCTGTGACAGTCACTGGACACTCTCACTGGGTGCCTCCCTCACGGGGCCTGTAACTAACATCTCATACAAGTAAATGCCCATTACACACAGATGTAATACTGAAAAATCCCACCATAGTGGCACGTATAAGGGTTCCACAAATATCATGTGTATGAATGCTCAAATTCAGATTATATACATGCGTACTAACAGTCATGAGTGCAATATTAACAATTACCAGTTTGGACAAGCATGCTCACATTTGAAAACATTCACAGAACTCACCTTGGCTTTAGAGATGTCTACTCTAATCAATCCAAACTTGGTTCCCTGGTCAAGACCAAGACTATCTTAGCTACTTGCTAAATAAAGAGTGGGTATTAATAGTCATTACTGTGGTCGGCATTGGAGGCCTCTTCCTAGTTTATGCATGGGTGATCAGTCCATGCCTAAATTAGGATTAGGTTACCCAATACCTACCCTGGTTATGACCCTAATTGCTAATAATAATATTAACTTTATAATTAACTTACTTTTGGTTAAAGATCACACCTTAATATGTGTCGGTTACTATCTTGCGAGAAGGCTAAAATTATGGCACTGTTACAATAGAGTTCCACATATATATACTGTCTAATACCTTAACTAAAGTTCTTACAAACTCACAGAAGCCACACACGCATGTGTTTAGCAATCATAACTTCAATGGTGTTTTACTCACCAAAATACACGTGCCATTTAAATGTTACCCATTCCATGGCATATATACACATATACTACACATATGTATCACTACACATAATATTACATACACGTATATTCATACTTCTTTACTGAACTACACGTAGCTTCAATTCAGAATTAGATAACATATTATTATTATTATTATTATTATTATTATTATTATTATTTTTCAGCTGATTCACTCGTTTAACTCTTATAACTTCTAAACTATAACGTTTTACTAAATTCCGAACATACTGTTAAGATGAGCTAATTTTCATCTATGCGTCAACCTAAGTTTCATTTAAAACGGAGTAGGGTTCAAATATAATATATTATTATTATTATGACTAAACGATCTTTTATAATACCAACAGTTCTATTAGATTCTAATATCTCAAATACTCATTACTATTCACGACTAGACCATATAATACTCGTGAAATAAATTTCATAAACATTTTCTTATTTTATTTGATCACAAAATGGGATGTTACAGTTTTATTGGCCACACTCTTTCGTGACGCTCATATATTGGTCGGTGCATGTGATTCGTGCCAGAGGGCGACGAACATATCGGCACGCGACCAAATGCGCAAAAACCCGATTCAAGTCTGTGAGGTCTTTGACATTTGGGGCATAGACTTCTGGGACCGTTCCCCTCCTCACGGGGTAATAAATACATACGCGTGGCGGTTTACTATGTGTCGAAGTGGGTCGAGGCGAAAAGCCTTACCCACAAATGATGCCCGAGTAGTGTGAGGGTTTGTTAGAGGCTTGTTCTCGCGGTTTGGTGCCCAAAGGCACTAATTAGTGACCGTGGCACGCATTTCTGCAATGCGCAGCTTGATCGCGCGTTAGCACGTAATGGTGTCCACCACAGGTTATCCACCCGTATCATCCACAGACAAGTGGACAGGTGGAGGTCACTAACCGTGGGACCGAAAGCGAATCCTTGAAGCGGTCAGTTAATCAAAAACCACAAGGATGGGCAGACAAGTGGATGATGAGTTGTGGGCCTTTAGGACTGCATACAAGACGCTATTGGGACGACTCCCTTTAGGCTTGTCTATGGCAAAGCGTGTCATCTCCCTGTCGAGTTAGAAAATAGGGCGTTCTGGACTCTGAAAACAGCGAATCTGGATCTGAAGAGCCGGTGGTGAGACCCGTTTCTTGTAGATTCACGAGCTGGAGGAGGATTAGGAAGCAGGCCTATGAGAGCTCGATGTTGTACAAAGAGCGCACGAACAGACTGCACGACAGTCGCCTGAAAAGCCAGAAAGATTTTCAGGTAGGCGATTTAGTCCTGCTTTACAATTCTCGTCTGCGTCTTTTCCCTGGAAAGTTAAAATCCCGATGGACAGGACCGTACACCGTAAGGGAAGTATATCCATACGGAACTGTCTCAATCGCAAATTCTGAGGGTTTGACTTTCAAAGTCAACGATCATAGATTAAAATTCTACATTGGACGGACCCGTTGACCAATCCGTAGAGGAAATCAATCTCTACGCACCACATGCTTGATAAAGTGTGGGAAGTGAGTCTAGCTAGCGACTCGATAATAATATAGCACGGCGTGTATGGGTGCGCCAAATTGTATAAATGTTCATAGCTAAGTTTAATTTGTCGTTAAGTTGTTTAATTTAACTTGTTTTTTGTAGTTTGTTTTTAGTCTTTGCAGGATTGATTCACGCCTTATGAAGATTTGGGAGTGGAAAGTCGCTTCACAACTGAGGTATTATACTAAGAAGCGTCACAAAGCAGGTATATTGGTTGTTCGGGTCAAACGGACACGTACAAGCGTTTTCGGATGAAAAATGCAACAAAAATGCATGCGCAGACACAGTGAGTGGCCGCTCGGAGGCTCCGAGCGGCTCGCTCCAAACGCCCAGGTACAGGTCTTAAAAAAAATCGAGCGCGTCACCGCGCGAAGCGTTTGTTCAAAATTTTAAAAAGGGTAATAAAAGGGGTATTTCACATGGAAACTGACTATTATTAACCCTAAATCATTATAACCGGACCGCTCACCATACTTTGACCCAATTCTTACAATTTTTTGCTCTCAAGAACACCCACATAAAACCTTAAAATCCACTTCAAATCTTCAAGAAAAAGGTATGAATCTCTAGTTTTCTTGCATTTTTTCTTGTTCTAGTGTAATGTAGACTAGATTTATGTAATCTTTTCATGAGTTTTAGGGTTATTTCATAATGTTTAACAAACCTAGAATTGCTTGGATGGATTGTTTGCTTTGTTAGTATAGATTAGTGGGTGATTATTGTCCAAATCTTTGAGTTTTTGGGTTTTCTTCATAATGTTTAAAAATATCCGAAATTTTTTAAGATTTGTGTGATTTTGTAACCTTTTGTTTAGTGTAATTTAGTGTTAATGTAGATTAATTTCATACTAGGATTGTATGCTAGTGTAATTTAGGTTTGTTCTTGGAATTTTGGGGATTCTTCATACATGTTTAAACATCCCCAATTCCTCATGTTGTAGGTTACAATTAGTTTTTATGATCTTGATTTCTTGGAGTTTCCTTCATAAATTTCTAACAAACCCCAAAACTTTAAGATTGTTAGTGTTTTGATTGTAGTTAGATGGTTTTGTTCATAAAACTTTGGGGCGTTCTTCATAACTAAACAACGCGCCCCAAGTTCAATGTTTACTTCATAAAAATTTGGGCTTTAAACACCTTGCGCTAGATAAATTAAAGTTAAGATGATTTGCAAAAACATAGCGTGTAGGTGTTAAAAATTCCAAACTTCTTTGCAAAATTCATAATTGCGCAGCAAGTTCGGCCATTCAATCGCCTAAGTACAAAATTTTTCAAAAACAAGTGCTTAAATGGCCGCTTTTTGAGTGCATTGGGCGAAAACACTGAAAACCGGGAAAAAGCCAATGCACGGGGAGCGAAAAAGGGCTGCAAAACAAGTTCGGGGCGCGCGCAGGCTCTGTGAGCGGCCGCTCGGAGCTTCTAAAGTGGTTTTTAATTTTTTATTTTGCGCATTTTCGGGTCCGGGTTCTATTCCTTCGATTATAATGACATATTTTAGCATTTTGATGCAGATGGTGCACCGCTCTTTCTCCAATTCAATCCAGCAGACCCGCGAGAACGCGGGTTGCATCGACACTTTCAATGAATTGTGGGAGCCGAAGGCATTCTATCGCCACTCCGCGATGAATCTGCTTTGATACTTTGGCGGAAGCTTAATCAAGAAGAAAGGTTTCGAGCCTGGAGATGGACCCACATATGGAGAGCTTGCTGTCAATTGAGGAACGGTTTTTCAGGAGCTCACCCTCGAGTTCTTCTCCACCATACACTACAACCGGCCACGTAAGTATGACCAGCCGGATTTTCAAGAGAAGGGTGTGCACTGGGGATTACAGTTCGGTTATGTGGGGAATGGCGTGACATTTCAGTCGCGGAGTTACTTGTCTACTTGGGATCTATGCTGAAGAGGAGATCGCGGATGAAGCTTCAATGAAGCCATGTATAAGTTCTCGGAAGACAACGTTGCTAGAAACGCTTTTGGGCTGAATTAATGGGGCAACAAAACTATAACCTCCAAGCTGCCAAGGCAACCAAATCATTGACCCATTGTTACGAGTGTTTCAGAAGGTCCTATGCGGGGACCGCGGCTGCTAAGAAAGATGATTCCACCGGCTGCCCCACACTGATTGTTATTTCTGTACGCTCTCGTAAGTGATTGTACCGGTTAATCTTGCTGCACTTATGGCATCTTTTTCTAGTTCAGCTTCACGTACAAGACAAGGGACCATGATTTATGGTGGGGAATACGTGACTGCATTGGCAAAGGGAATGGGGGTCTTTTAAGGCAGCACGTAGGACACTGACCAGGGTGCCGGTGGATCTAAGGTGAACATGGACGTACTCCGACACATGAAGATCATCCATGAGTACGAAAGCGGGGCAATCAGGCTAAAGGGTAAAGACGGATCGATCTGGAACCCATTGCCAGCGCACCAGCCACAACCACAGCAGCAGCCACTCCAGCCCCTGGCAGCGCAATTCCTAGCAGCAGCCCCAGCAGCAGCACTACCAGTACCAGCACCCTCAGGCCTTCTATGATGACTTTGGTGCGTTCAGAAATGAAAACGCGCGATACTTTGTACCACTATGGTGAGACCCTGCAGCATCAGGGAGCGACCCTCGATTACTCGTCTCGGAGCTTCATGCTTGTTTCCCGAACAACTTTGGAAATCCCCTACAAAGCGGAAATCAGGGGGACAAGCGTAGGCGAGGGGGTGATGTGGGGGATCGTCTGGGACTCACCATGATGATGAGGACTGAGGAGTGGCTGGTAGGCTGGTAGTATTTGGTTCATGTTATTTTTTTGTTATGTACTGTTATTAGGGTGCTAAGCACCCAAGACATCTTTTTATTGTATTCGTACTTTTTACTTTTTTGCGTTTTAATTTTCAGTAATGTTTGTTTTGTTTGAATAATTATGTTGATGAATGGATAGCTTTGATGTGTTTTCGCTTTTGTCAAGAATGGTGGTAGTGCAGGAACAGACGAGCACCGGTATGGATGCTCAATGCAGTCACCATACTTTTTCGGGATATCAAACAACAAGGGGAGTATTATTCTCCTTTTTCCACACAATAGTTAGCTATTTCATAAACGCTTTCTATTTTCACATTGGGGACAATGGGACGTTTAAGTGTGGGGACGGATTATATCTTGTTCGAGTTTGTCCTCTTGTATTTATACTTATATATATACGTATAAAAAAACTTTTATAAGTACATATATGTATATATTTATAATAAACATCAAGCTTAACCAATTTTAGATAAAAATAACTTAAGGCGCGACAAGTTAACGGACGTGATACTAGCATGCTAAATATGTACATTTGCACCCATTTCCTTCGGTTACGTGAGCATTTGAGCTAGTAGTATAGATTTCGTTTCATTGACATGCTTATCGAGTGAGTCGGATGTTTTGTGCCATTTAGAACTTGTCATTAGCATGCTTGTTTAGACCAGATTCGTGTGAGATTGTATGAAAAACGATTGAGGCATTTAGGATACCTTTTGATTTAGCCTTTTCTTTTCGTTTTACCTGTTTCCCTCACCCAAACATTATCCCCTAGTTAACCATGTTGAACCTATTCTCGTTGGTTTTTTCTTATTTACCACACCATTTCGTTACTAAACCAAATTTAGCCTTTTTCTTGATGTTATTTTGATGTTATTTTAGTTAATCGTACGGCCTACGGGCAAGAACATTATTATTAGTTAGTAGTTAAAACAAATCATTTGTATGAAATCAAGTTTTGTATGAATTTGGCGTTTTTAAACCCTTGTGTTAGAACTCGGTTTACGTTAATGTTTAACTAGCTGTCTGTGTTGTAAATAGTTCGTGTTCGGGTTTATATGTTTAGAACCGTCTGTTGTTTATATTAGTTCTAGTTATCAGTTATATCATAAAAAATCCAGAAAAATTCCAAAAAAATAGAACACCCTAAAATCGGGTAAGTTAGCAGTGATCGAGCAGTTTTTAGAGCTTTAAAGTTAGAAATTGTATGTTTAGCTCGATTTGAATAAAATGCGGTTATGTTCGCGTATGTATTGTATAGTAGTTTTTGCTTCAGTTTAGTTAGACTTAACCGCCGAGTTTTTAGCCATTTTCGTCACTGTTTTATATATCCATTCCACACCCTTACCCTTGCCTGACATTACAACCCTCATAATACCTCTTGATTTGTGCTTTTTCACACGTTAGTTGGTGAAGACTAGATCTTTTGACGAGCTTATGATATTGCACGATTCATTGTCATGGCAATGGAGCGATTTACACATACACATTATACGTATGTATCATAAATAAAACCGAGTGTGTGTGAACATTGTGAGTCGAGTACGGGTTAGCGTGCTTTGTGAATCGGAAGTTAAGTCGTCGCTTATCAGTTATCTTATCACCTGTTTATATCTTCTATGGGCTTGATTATTATCGTCTGTACAGGTTATATTTCTCTTTGTTGCCACTTGGCGAGTTTTTTCGTTTATTTCTGTTTTGTTGTTTGCTTGAGGACAAGCTAAGTTCAAGTGTGGGGAGGTTTGATATACGTTAATTTACACATATAAAAGTCCCGTTTAACTCCCATTTTCAGACGTTTTTGACCTTATACACATGAATTGGTACTTATTTGGGTATCTTTGCGATTTCAGGTCTTAAACGATGTCCCGGAAGCATAACAGAAAAAAAAAACAGAGTTTTCAGCACGCAAACACTGGCCTCAGAACCTTGTGAGCGGCCGCTCCAAGCCTCCGAGCGGCCGCGCGCCCCTCAGATCTTTTCAGCAACATACTAGAAGGCCTACGCCATCAACAGCAACTCGTCCACTTGCTTGAAAAAGTGAGCGGCCGCTCCAAGGGATCCGCGCGCGGCCGCTCACAGTCCTGTTCAGCTTTAAATATCCCATTCAGCCCACTGATCAATTGTTGGATCTTTGGGGAGCGTTTTCTGGCGATTTTTCTGGGCTAAAGACGTGCTAATAGGCGTGGAACAAGCTCGGGAATCCATCCAATCCATCCTTCATCATCCAATCAATCTCTTTAGCATTCTTATGGTTTGATCCTTTGAGCTTTCTTAGATCCAATTTGATTTTGTATGCTATTTTGATGTTATTTTAGTTAATCGTTAGCCTACGGGCAAGAACATTATTATTAGTTAGTAGTTAAAACAATCATTTGTATGAAATCAAGTTTTGTATGAATTTGGCGTTTTTAAACCTTGTGTTAGAAAACTCGGTTTAGGTTAATGTTTAACTAGCTGTCTGTGTTGAAAATAGTTCGTGTTCGGGTTTATATGTTTAGAAACCCGTCTGTTGTTTATATTAGTTTAGTTATCAGCTATATCATAAAAAATCCAGAAAAATTCCAAAAAAATAGAACAACCCTAAAATAGGGTAAGTTAGCAGTGATCGAGCAGTTTTTAGAGCTTTAAAGTTTAGTGAAATTGTATGTTTAGCTCGATTTGAATAAAATGCGGTTATGTTCGCGTATGTATTGTATAGTAGTTTTTGCTTCAGTTTAGTTAGACTTAACCGACCGAGTTTTAGCCATTTCGTCACTGTTTATATATCCATTCCACACCCTTACCCTTGCCTCTGACACTACAACCTCATAAGACCTCTTGATTTGTGCTTTTTCCACACGTTAGTTGGTGAAGACTAGATCTTTTGACGAGCTTATGATATTGCACGATTCATTGTCATGGTAATGGGGCGATTTACACATACACATTACACGTATGTATCATAAATTAAAACCGAGTGTGTGTGAACATTGTGAGTCGTGTACGGGTTAGCGTGCTTTGTGAATCGGAAGTAAGTCGTCGCTTATCAGTTATCTTATCACTATTTATATCTTCTATGGGCCTTGATTATTATCGTCTGTATAGGTTATATTTTTGTCTTTGTTGCACTTGGCGAGTTTTTTCGTTTATTTCTGTTTTGTTGTTTGCTTGAGG
>JAUTDX010006731.1:0-24661 GCA_030844895.1 Ambrosia x helenae | reverse complement strand
GCATACTAATAACACAATGGAAAAGTTAAATCATATGTAGACTAAAAAACACAATAAACAAATATATAATACTCATTTGCATACTATAACACAAATGGACAGCCAAACGACACAATGGAGAAAGAAAACTCAGTTAACACGTATAATTTTTTTCAATTTTAATATAGCAATGTGGTACTCATATTAAAAAAAGATAAAAAAACGATCGTTAATATGATAAAAAAATCGTATGAAAAAGTTATACATGTTTTAAAATGATGAAGGGAATTGATATGTGCCTTGCATGTAGAAAAATAAAGTCAACAAATGTGGTTTTTCCTTTGATGTGCTTTCCTAATTTAATAGTTAACTTTTCTTCAAACTTATCTCAACCATTTAAATCTAAGATCAATAGATCAAAATTCTTTTCATCTTTCTTGAAAAGGAGTCCTTTGTATTAAACGTAACCCATAATATTTAATTAAGTGAATATATATTAGTGAACCAAAAATAATATGAAAAAATATAGATACATAAATCACATCTAAAACCAAACGTTGTACACTTGTACCAATTGTGTGCATCCATATTCATAGAAGTAGTAGCTAGCCTGGGCTTTGTCCACAATATCCTACCTATCATCTTTTATAACAACATTCAAATTTAGTTACCTGTGTTTTTTTTTGTGAATTTCTTATATTTTAAGATGAATGTCGTAAGCGGTTATGAGAAGAGAAACTGAAGGACCTACTTTTTGTTGATATATTTAGTGGAGCACAGTTTTTTCTGAATTTACATTTTAATATTTTTTGAAAGTGGCTAAAAGTATTATTTAAGACTATCTCCATTGATGAACTAGCACACTCCAAGCTTTTATTAAAAAAAATATCTATTTCTTTCCCATTCACAACTCAACCCTACTCAAAATTTAACTCCCATTCACAACCCAACCCAACCTAAAAATAATTTTTCAGAACCTACTCGGTTTTTAATAAAATTTATATCATAATGTTCACAAAAAACGTTAAGAAATACAGTGTATTTAGTTTATTTTTTTAACTTAAATATTATAAGTTATTAGAGTAATTAATCTAGTGGGGTTTAGTTTGGGTTAAAACCATGGTTGCTCCACCAACCTGGTTGCCAAAATTAATTTCTTTTTGAATTTTTTAAATGGTTTATTTCTTTGCTTTCTTATGCTTTATTGGTGACCAACCCAACTTTTGGTCACCAATGGGGATAGTCTAATTGAAAGGAGAGAAACTGTAGTGATTTTTAATGTAATATGTGAATGGAGAGGGGAAACCTATTGTAAATGCTCTAAGGAGTATGGTAGAGAGGGTTGCTCTCGAGTGAACTGCCCATATGCAAATTGATGAAAGAAATAGTTGGGAAACGGCAGGAGAGAGTGTGATACATGTGAAAAGAATCTCCGGGCAGGTAATATCGATTGGACGTATTGGTTATGAAGGCAAGGAACGACATAACAATGTCAACTTGGGTGGACGTATGAATAAAGGCTATCCATGGCATTGTTTTCATGTGTTGCTGGGGCATTTGAAAGGTAGGGAGCAATGCTATTTTCTCTGAAGAGCAACCTAGCATCTCGAAAACTATACTAGCTATCAAATCTCTCTCTCTTTTCTTTGGATAAGAAACCGATCGTCGTTCCAAAGCATTACGTGGAAAATATAGTGTAACTTTGTTTTGTAATTCCTGTTGGTTATTGTTTCTAGTCTCTTGCAAATTTTGCTTCTAATGAAATTAGCTGTCAAAAAACAAAAAAGAAAAAAAAAAAAACATGTGATTTGGAAGGAGGGTGTCCTTAGATAATCCACAACATGTTTGGAATGAAGTTTGGCATTCCGAACGGGAGAACTGGACGACAATGCCATTGTAGGAGGCGTCCGAAATGGTGCAGATTTTGTATTAAAAAAATACCAAAAATAATTAAATATTACACAAACCTAATTAAAACATTACTTGAACATAACAAAACATAAAATATAAGTCCTAATTAAACACCCAAAACCCCTAATCCATCCCTTCCTAGTCATCTAGGCCGGTCTCTAGATACGAGACGCTACGATCGCTATCACGACCGTCTGACCTAGCGTCTCAATTATTACGTCCGAAGTAGGGAGATGGAGGGTACGATTCTTCATGGAGAGTGGTGTATTCCTCAACCGGGTCGGTTCTGTACCTTCAACCCAACTAGGTATGACTCGTGTTGAATGGATGTATGTGATAGAAGGGATAGGGTGAACTTTGTTTGAGTCTCCTAAATTCGTAATTAATCAAATTGTAGTTGAGCCATGGTGAAGTTCTACACCCAGTTCAACTCCTTATTTGTAAACGGATTTGGATCATCATCTGATAAAGTGTAGTCTGGATGAGGAGTATAGACTGGTTGCAGAAGAGGGTAGACTGATTGAGGAAGAGTGTAGACTGGTTGAGAAGGAGAGTAGATTGGCTAAGGAGGAGGGTAGACTGGTTGAGGGTTTGACGGAACACGATTTGAACATCGATGAGAATATCGCCTAAGGTTCGAAGGTCTGACTAATTTACTTGGATTATAACCACCACCCATATCTATGAATTAGTTTTGTGTTTTGAGTGAATTGTGAAGTGAGAAGTGCAAATGTGGGTAGTATTATAGGGTTCCGAAAAGAAAAAAAAACATTTGGAACAGTAACTGTTTGAAAAAAAATAGGCATTGAAAATGTAACTGTTTAAATAAAAGCCTTGTATAAAATTAAATATAAATAAATAATAAATATTTTTTCCTTCAAAAAAAATATTATTAATAAAAAATAATAATTATTATTAATTAAAAAAAAATAGAGTATATAAATTAGATATAGTTGCCAATGATCTCCAGCCCAGCTGGTTTGAGGTGGGAAGGTTTACCTCCTTGGAGGGTTCCTGCCCGGGTTTGGTCTCAGGTTCGATTCCCACGTTCCACCAAAAAAATAACCATTGGGTTTGAAAGGAGAAACCCGTGTAGTTCTTATGGGATTCAGTCCTGGGCAGTGGTCGCTTTGCAATACGGGATTTACCGCTGAAACACTACTCTCCAAAAAAAAAAATTAGATATAGTTTAAATAAAAAGAAAAAGGAGGTGATGAGGTGGGTTTTGGAATGATTTACTATTGTAGGAAAAAGGTGGTTTTGAACAATGTTTTAAAAACTGGTATATATCGGCCGGTTATACCAGATGGAAGCCCAGTACGAAACACGTTGGTATAAACAGGAAACCATATCAAGTTCGTACCGCCGGTACAATACGATATACCGGTTTGAGGGTCCGAATGTAATATTTTGATGTTGAACTATGGATTTTTTACGCATTTTATTCTTTTATTGGTCCATCCCAACGTTTTAACCTAACCCCTTTTCACTTTCCTTCCCTTTTTCCATCTCATAACATTCAGAAACACGGTGTGGGAATATTCAAAAACAAAAACCATCTTATTATTATTTATGACTGAAACTTCTTATTTAATAATGCAGGAGACGAAAATAGTTATACTCTCGATGTTGAAAAAGACGCTGATAGTGAATTTTATCTTTTAAGCAATCGTAAACTTGATCTATTCAACACCCCTGTGGCTTAGACATATCATACATTTTTATTAAAAGAACTTTGTTAGAAAATTGAACACTTTTGGATTATTTTTTTTATTACGGGTTAACTTTTGGATTATCTTTTGATATGTAATCATGCACTTTTAGATTATTTTGCGTTGATGTTGTAATTTATAGTTTTATAAAGTTAACTAGTCAACCACTCAACCCGGTTCAACCGGTTGAACCATTTTTAAATCAAACCCAGTTTGATTTAAAATCCGGTTTTTAAAACATTGGTTTTGAATGCTTAAAGTTTGAAATGATGTGGAATGGGTGTCATGTGTTTTTGAAATGACAAATTTCCTCAATCTTATTTTCCCATAAGATTTAAACCCTAAATGTGACACCCCAGGAAAATCCCACATCGGCCGTGGCTAGGAGAGATCCTTGGTTCATAAGTAATGTCTTGCCTCTTAAATCACCAACGCGTTTTGGGGCTTAATGTTAGTGGATGAGAGGAGAACTCCACAGTTAAGCGTGCTCAGGTGGGAGAAATTCCAGGATGGGTGACCTCCTGGGAAGTCTCCACTTGGGCACCCAAAAACAAATCCGTGAGCTCTAGATGGGCAAAGCGGACAATATTGGTGGTGAGAGGGGCGGGGTGTTACAGATGGTATCAGAGCCACTCCTGTGCCGTTCGGGATGGTGGGTGCATACCTCATCAGGGACGATGAGACTCTAACGGGGGTGAATGTGACACCCCAGGAAAATCCCACATCGGCCGTGGCCAGGAGAGATCCTTGGTTCATAAGTAATGTCTTGCCTCTTAAATCACCAACGCGTTTTGGGGCTTAATGTTAGTGGATGAGAGGAGAACTCCACAATTAAGCGTGCTCAGGTGGGAGAAATTCCAGGATGGGTGACCTCCTGGGAAGTCTCCACTTGGGCACCCAAAAACAAATCCGTGAGCTCTGGATGGGCAAAGCGGACAATATTGGTGGTGAGAGGGGCGGGGTGTTACACTAAACCTCTAAACTAGATATCAATACAGGTTTATCTTTGCCAATTGATCACAAATCAGTCGGTGGTGATGGTATAACTTTTTTTAAATGGTTAATTTCCTCCTCATTTTTTACATGCCCGGGTTTGGTCTCAGGTTCCATTCCCACGTTCCACCGAAAAAATAACCGTTGGGTTTGAAAGGAGAAACCCGCGTGGTTCATATGATATTCGATCCTGGACAGTGGTCGCTTTGCAACACGGAATTTACCGCTGAAACACTACTTTCCAAATATATATATATATATATATATATATATATATATATATATATATATATATATATAGGATATAGATAAAATAGAAACCCCCTTGAGTTGGAGAAACCCATGAAACTCATTTCTAGCCATAGATCAAAGACAATCAAAGGTGGAGATTTAATATTGTGTTTTGTAATAAAAAATAGTTACCTTAAAGATGTAAAGATAGGATGAAGGGCAAAATTGTCCAACGAAATCTGAGAAAACGATTTTAAAAAGAATATGCATGCAGACTGACATAAACTGTTGTTGACAAGACAAAACCGTCAAACACTTCTTCATCTTCTCTCTCATTTATGTTTCTTTCATTTTCAAAAATTTTTGTAACAAAATAAACCAGACAAATCAAACTATCGCTCACCCCTCTCACAAAAAAGCAGTTCTATGTCCCCTGTGTTTTTTTTACCCCCAAATCAAGCTTCGATCGGTACGACACTTTGAGGTTAGTCATTAAAAAGTTTTTGGTGGTGCAAATATAAGTTTTAGTGTAAAACGTTTTTATTGTTTTTTTTTTCATCCTATTTTGCAGATCTAAAGAAGTTAACGTTGTCTTTAGAGTCTAAAAATGAAGGGTTTAAAATCGTCCAAAAACGTGGAAGCAAAGGCTAAAGGTTATCGGAGGTATGATTGAAACCCTTGTTTTCAATTTCGCCTTATAGATGTTTAAGGGTATTCTTGATTAAATTTATTGTATGTAACAAAAGGGTGTAAATTACTGTTTTAGAGTAAATATGATGTAAAATTTTAATTTATTTTGAAGTTTATGTGTATTTATCGACAGGCTTTATCTACATACATTTGTAAAACGTTTAATAAAGATTTTTTGGATTGTTTAAAAGTAGCAAAAAATTGTGTCAATTAATGGTAAAAAAAGGTCGTCTAATTTATATTTATTTCATTGGAAGGGGTATATGTGTCTAAAATGAGGTTGTAAAAGGGTGTGTCAACCCCAAACGCTCAAAAATAACCAAACAACAACAAAAAGGATCATTATAATTCAAAAAAAGATGAATGTATGAAAAATAAAAAAATGTTTCATATGAGCCTGTTGTAAAAATACATTATAACATGTTAATGTAGAGTGGAAAAACAACAATTTATCTAATACCTTGTCATTGTATATAGAATGTAACTGGATGCTTGTTTTAATAGTATGACAAAATAGTTAAAAAAGTTAGTAAAAAATGGGTTTAATAAAGTTGGTCTGAAATGGAAAAAAGGAAATGAACAAAAATTGGTATGAATTAAAATAGTTTGTCAACACACATGTCCAGATAAAAAAGATACTTGAATAGGTGGCTTTAAAAAACGGTTATATGGAAATAAAATGGAATAGGTTATTTACCAAAAAATTTGTTACAGATGTGATAAAAGTGTAACAATATTAATAATTTTGCAGGCTTGTTCCCCAAAGCGGAAGGTTTGCACGAGGTATGCATAGTTGTCTTGAAATTCTATAACTAAAATGTACATGTAAAGCAGCTTTTAAAATTATCATTTTCGTGTTACCTTTTTATGAATCAGGCAGAAAAAGCCCTCGTATCGCAAGAATTAACTTAAAGAACAAGCCCTCAAACACATTAGAGACTGCCATAGATCTTGTACATGAGGATGAATCAAACAATGAAAAGAAGAACAGTCCACGGAAAAGAAGGAAGTTAATAGGTAACATGCATACAGTTATGAAAACATCTTATTATAACATAGTGATTCTAGCAGCAATACAGTTTCTTATTCTATGATTAATAACACAGGGTATGAAGATGATGAGTCACCAAACAATGAGACTACGGACTGTAAAATAATATCCGGAAGAAAGCTTAGAGAAAGAGGTAGTTACTTTTATATTCGTGAGTTATTAAAAATGTTATTGTGACTAAAACATTTTCTGATACAACTTAAGATGATGTATCAAACAGGAAATAAAGATGATGAATCACCCAACAATGAGAGTACGGACTGTAAAATAATATCTGGTAGAAAGCTTAGAGAAAGAGGTAAGTACTTTTATACTCGTGAGTGATTAAAAATGTTATTTTAACTAAAAACATTTTCTGATACAATTTAATAATGTAAATAAATTTAAAAACAGTGGCTGCTGACAGATCATCAGATTGTAGGATAATATCGTCGTCGAAGCGCAAAAAAGGTTAGGCGTATTATACGTAATGTTATAATTATGCTTGAAAAACAATAAGTTAAAACAATGATTTAAAAGTATTTAATTTTGATTTAAAAAATATACTGGTTGAATTAATCTTACAATGAATATTCAAAAAACTATGATTTGAACACACAGAAAAGAAGCAGAGTGTGGTGAAGTTCCAGATTGGGAGCTCAGTAAAGAAAAGTAACCAAGGTATAGAAAAACCAAATACAGTAGTTACATATGTATAAAAATATAAAACATTATATGGTTTGAAAAAAAGTTATGCATACATAGGTTTTTTAAAAAGGAAATTATAAACAGGGAAGAAGATGAAAACTGCCAAAAAGGAAGATATGGGAGAAACTAGTGCAGCTGGTAAACGAGAAGAAAGTTACAAAAAAAAGACGAGTAAAGGTAGAGTGTATACAACGTCAAAACATATAATTAGATTATAAGTTGTTTTGATGAAAAAAAATAATTAATTAAGGATAATATCTTTAAATTGTAAATCAGGTAAAGCGAAGAAAGGTGCAAAGAAGAAGGATATTGTTGAAACAGATGTATTCGAGAAGCCGATAGGAAGCTCGTCAAAGAAAAAAAGGAAAGGTAGTAAGTTAGTACTAAAAATAACTTTAGCCTGTTACAAAAGTAAAATATTTGTCTGTTGACATTTTTGGCGAACTGGACAGAGCGAAAAAGGAAAAGTGAAAATAATGAAGATATGGAGGAACCGGATCAAGGGGATAAAAAGTTGCCAAAGAAAAGGAAAAGAAAGTCAACTGAGAAAGAAAGAGGAACAGATGTTATGGAAGAAAATAATGATGAGGATGAGGTTCTGGGAAAAAGAAATGACTGGTTTGGTATAAGGACACGTTCGTCACCATTACAGTTCTTTAAAGGGATAAGGGCATTGCAGGATGATCAGAAGGAGGCTGTTAGACGTATGGGGTTTGGAAAGTTAATAAAGTTCAAGGTGGATGGCATACCAGCAAAATTGGCGCATTACGTGGTGGATAGATTTAAACCCAAAAAAATGCAAATACGGGTGCCAAGTGGCAAGATAAAGGTGGATAAAGAATCAATTTTTAAGTTGCTGGGAATACCAAATATGGGGATGAAGATACATGACATGGAGGAAATGGATGAGAAGGAGCAAGAGGTAGCAGATTGGAAAGACAGATATCCAGGACGTTTTGTGGCACCAACAGAGATAGTAAAAAAGATAAAAACGGCCGAAGATGAGGACACCTTCAATTTCAGGCTTGATTTCTTAATGCTGTTCCTTGCGGTTATGGTGGAATGCCATCAGCAAGGCAGGTGTAAGCTGAAGATCTTACAGAAATTTAAAGCTGGTATGGATTTCAAAAACATTGATTGGTGTGATTACATACTAGAATCATTGAAAAAATGCAAACGAAAGTGGATAAGTTGTGACAAAAGCAAGATATTCGCAGGACCACTTACAATTTTAACGGTATGTTTCTCAAACTGTTTCTATATACTACTGTTTTGAATAAAATACAAAAATGAGGATTAGTATAGGACACAAAAAAAAAATGGGACTATGCTTTTGAATAGATGGTTTTATAGTCTAATTCAATTATCCTTTGTTTGGTTACAAAAAGTTACATGAAACAACTTTTTTTGGTTATAAAAAATTGCACATAAATTAATATTTTCAGTATTAAACAATCATATCTTTCAAATGACACGATGCAGTTACTTTACGTGGAAAGTATTGAGTGCAAAGGAATGAAGTTGGACAATGCGTTGAGCCCAATAGAATATTGGGACAGGAGTAGGTTGAAAAAAAGAGAGACTTTGGAAATTAAAGGCGGTGGGTTTGGTAGAGGAAAGTTTACAAATTTTTTAGAAAAAAATTCATCAACGGTGGATGAGGCTGATTATAATGAAGAACAGTTTGTGCTAGCGGTAACTTATCTTTCATAAACTGCGGTAACTTATAATTTTATATGGTTTCGGAAAAATTAATAAAAAAATTAATTGCAGGATAAGGTTGCCGATATCGGAAAGTTAATTGATTCAGCTTTTAAGACGAAGGTGAAAATTGAAAAGAAACTTAAAGAAGTTTACAATAAAGAACCACAGAACGAAGATATCTTGTCGTTAGTTGCAAGGTATGATTCAGTATTTGAGGTTGGTTTCAAAAAAACAGAAAAGCAAGGCGTTGAAGGTACTAATGCAGAAGCTCAAATAAGAGAGGTCGTTAGCGATTTGGCAAATGAGTTAAATGTTCATGATATGGATAATCAAGGTACGAAAAAAATACATTGCAGGCTTGTGATTTGTTGTAAATAAATGATTTGAATATATTAATTAAAGGCGTATTAAATGTAGATGGGTATTCAAGTGAAGATGATGACATGGACGACATGGTGGATGGAAATGGTGGTGACAACATTGATAAAATAGGGGGTGCCAGAAAAGGTAAGCACAAAAAAATTGCGAAAGATAGGTATATATATATGTAAAAAAAAATTATAATATTAAAGTGTTCATGTGGATATTTATGTGAAATCAGGACACGTTGAAGCTAGTGAGAAATTGCCAGTAAATGCGGATAACACAATGCGTGTAGAATTATTAGCAAAAGGCAAGACTGGTGAAGAGAGGGGGTCAGGTGCATTTTTTTTAATATCAATTCTGTAAAAAATTTAGTTTTGTTTAATAAAAAAACTGAAGGTTTTCTTATTTAAAAGTAAGTGTAAAATGTGCGGAAACGGATGGTAGTAGTGTTGGCAACATTAAAAGATTTCGGCTTGGTCCAAGCCAGACTTGAGTAAAAACCAATGATAATAATGTAATAGGTAAAAAAACTTAAAAAAACTTATAGATATATGTATACATAAAAACTGTACATTATAAAAAATTGGAAAAAATAATGATTGGTTGTTGTGATTTCTAAGAGAAACAATCACATGGCGGAGCGACAAAGAAGTTATGTACACCTGTCAGGGAAACAGTGGTTGCAGGAACGTTACACAAAAACAAATGTGATGCAGTGGAAATGGAGTTCCAACATTTATGTACACCTGTGGCGAAAACAGTCATGCAAGCTGGTGGTCAAGAAAATGAAACAGGCAAGAAAGGTATGGGTCTTTTTGCTTTAAAAGTAATTATCAAATTCAGAGTTTTTCTATTAAAACACTAAAAGGTTGTAACAAACAAATGACTAGGTGGTGTTGATGACATGAAAAAAGGGACTACTACTAATGACGACACCCCAAGCTTTAGCCTTGGTGTAAGCCAAATAGAAGTTCAGCAAAAAGTGAATGAACCAGGTTGGTGTTATATGTATAGTATTATGAATTGTATAAAAGTACGTAAGTTATATCAAATTCCGAGGTGTGGGTCTTTTTGCTTTAATAGTAATTATCGAATCCAGAGTTTTTCTATTAAAACACTAAAGGTTGTATCAAATGACTAGGTGGTGTTGATGACATGAAAAAAGGGGCTACTACTATTGACGACATCCCAAGCTTTAGCCTTGGTGTAAGCCAAATAGAAGTTCAGGAAAAAGTGAATGAACCAGGTTGGTGTTATATGTATAGTATTATGAATTGTATAAAAGTACGTAAGTTATATTGATTTGATGAAATGTATGTGTATGTGACAAAACAGGTTCAGTATCAAACAATAATCCTAAATGTATGGGAGTGCAGTTTGCTGTTAATGAAGGGGTGCAACATGAGGTAACAGAAAGAGATACTCATGACAAAAACAATGCACTAAAGGGAACCAGAGCACACTTACAAGGTAACTTATTTGGGGAGAATGGTTAGGTTGGGTTTTAAATATGGTTTGATAAAAACGCTTAACGTTAGCTTATTATTCAATAGGTGATCCAAATACTATTTTCAATTTGGACTGTCCTAGCTTTAGCCTTGGTTTAAGCCAGATAGAAAATAAAACCCAAGCTGCTGAAACAGGTTAGATTGTCGATCAACTTACGCATATACTCACATACACTGTTACATATGAATTAGTATAAAAAATGGATATGTAACATACTAACAATGAAAAAATTACATTGTAATGTTAAGCAGGTGGTAAGAGTGATAAGGACAAAGAAGTTTATCATTCCCAGTTTATTCCAGATTTTATGTTTGTGAAAGAAGACATAACAAAAATAGCAGACAACACTGGGAATGTTAGTGAAAAAACAAACACAAAAGCAAAAGGTATAGAAAACCTCCTTACTTGCTATACTACTTTGTAAACATATAATATAAAATACTATGACGCAACAAAATAAAACCGATGATTCTTATTTATTATTTCAGAAAACAAGGGGAAGAATGCAACAACTGTTGAGGATGCAGAATTGGTTGACAATTCAAAAGATTGTGGAAGCCCGACGGTTGATCTTGGTTTGACGCAATCTGAGAAAAAATCGTGCAATGAAATAGCAAAAGGTAATTTATATCATATATCTAAAAATGTGTGCTGCAAAGTCTTTTGTTTTGTATAATGATCATACACACTATAAAATGTTTACAGATGATGGCTGTGAAGGATCAGGGGTCAAGTCTGCTTCGACGAACGCAAAAGTTAAGTTTCAGTCATTGACTGAACAAATTGCAAAGCAGCGAGAGATTTGTATATCAAGGATGGAAAGCTCTAGAAGAAACCCCTTCACAGAAAAAGTCACAAGGATTGTGAGACGTGTGGATATATCATCGAATGTTACAAGAGAGGAAAACAATGTTTGGGATTTGATTTTCACAAAACAGGCTGTGGAAGCTCGGGATGGAAGTGGGATGAAATCTACAGATAAGGGCAAAAGGTACATTTGTAATTACCGTTTAAACAAACCATTCAATTCATAATATATCTGAATTATATATTTAACAACTGTAATTAATGATTCTGTACGGTAAAATATAGGAAGGTGGAAACAGTTGGCGTACCGAGCAGTATTTCAGGCGGGAAGCAGGAACAACACAGCAATCCAGACTTGTAAGTGATGATCAAAAACTATTTTTTTCTTGAATAGTTATCGAGATTTAAAAAGGTGGAATTTAGTATAAATGTTTTAGTATTTATAAGAACTGTTTTGAAAAATGTATAGGGACGTGTTGTTTAGAAGTGCATATGATGTTGAAGCAAACAGATCAATGTTTCAGAGCTTAGCGCCAAAAACAAGAGTTATAGATGAAGTGATAAATTGTTGGGTGGAGGTTTTAAACTATGAAGAAAGATACAAAGAGCCAGGATCAGTAAGTAGGCTGTTTGTGGGAACGAAGGCAATTGTAAGTAATGAAAAAGGCATATGATATTGACTTATTACTAGCTTATTATTTTTTGAAATTTAGTGAATTTGGAAAAAAGACGCATACGTAACTTGTTATTTTTAACGCGTAGATTGGCTGGATGCTAAACGACGAAAATGCAACTGAGGAGCAGAGAATAGAAAAATTTAGCAAAAACATGAAGGCAGCTGTGTACGGGGACGACAGCCTGGTGAGCCTACAAGCCTTTGAATTAGTTCTCTTCCCGATAGTTGAATTTGAGCACTACTACCTGATCGTGTTTGATTTGGAGAATGCAATAATCAAAGTGATTGATAATTGGGGAGACATGTACCCTTTGGTTCGGTTAACTGACAGTAAAGATTACTTTTCAAAGGACTCAGCGTTCAAAGTGGTAAGCAACAACCTTGTAGCCTATAAATTTTGTAGTAAACACACATATGTATTTATATCCGAGAAAATGTTACAAATGAAAAAACTTGCTAAATCATTTGCAGAAGCATTTGTTTGTGAAGTACCTATATCAAGTGAACCATCCGAAAAAAGCTGAACTGGAAATGGCGACAATCACTAAAGTAGACATTGAGTGGGCCACAAAATCAAATTTGCATGACTGCGGAGTGTTTGTTATGCGCCATATGGAGAAATATATGGGCGAGGGCAAACCATTTGATTGCGGCTTTAGTAGGAATGGTCAAAAGAAGTTAAAGGAGCTGCGGAGACTGAGAACAAAGTACGCTGCCTATATTTTGCTATCTGATGCAAATGTTTTAAAGGACAAAATTGAAGGTAGGGCAGCTGGGAAGAAGTAGTGGTATTTTGTGTGGACAAGTGGTTGATGTATGTTTCTTAACTTAATACACTTTAGTCTTATTTAGTAATGTTATGTAATGTAATAGTGATACTGCTTGCTGCTGTTGCTAATGTAACTCTGTTACAAAAAGCATGGCAGTATTTTGGAAAGGCACAAGTATGTGCTTTGTGAAACTGTGAAACTGCTTAGTAATGTAGGTAATGTGGAATAACTTTTGTTTTTGTTTATTTGTGTAATTAATTATTTGAAAAATGTTTTGAAAAGGAAAAAAGGTTGCTGACACCTGCTGACACATTACTATAAAAAAGTGAAAGCTATATTTCAAAAAAAAAAATTAATAATTCATACAATATCAAGTTTGGATATTAAGGGGGCCCACAAAACACCACCTCCTCTCTCCAAATGTGTCATGTAATAAATAATCCCAACCACCACAACAAAAACTCATTATATAAATTCAGAATACCAACATCACATAACACATTACACATGAAAAAATCAATAACAACCAAAAGATGAAATCCACACCAAGCACACCTCCAGAAAATGAACTTCGAGGCAGAAACTTTGCTCCTATAAATTATTACCTTCGACCTAGAAATAACCATCATGTCCAACTTCATGCACAAGTGGTACCTGTTGAAGCTGTAAACTTCGAGCATGAACGTTTGCCCGTACCTGCTCCTGTGGAAGAGAATCAACCACAACAAGATATTGATCAAACTCACGTTGACGAGGATGACTTCGAACAACAGGAGGTTTTAGCTACCCAACCGGAGAAGGTGGGACACCAAGGAGGTGACACAGTGCAGGAGGGAGATTACGTACATAACGGTGGTTTGGAACAGGGCAATAGTGCATATGCTGCGGGAGATGATTACCATGAAAATTATTATGATGATAACGACCATATAAATGAGGGTGACGTATTTTTTAATGCTGGGGAAGATGAATACCACGTAAATTTAGCTGATGATAACGACCATATAAGTGTTTTCCGACCAACTATGGTTACACCAGAATGGGCAAAGGGGTACGAAACGGATCCTGGTGCGGAGTATGTTGATTGGTCTGATGGGGAAAATACCCGAAGAATGGAGTGGGAGTGGGTAATGCATGACCCATGGGAGGATGAGCGGAGCACGGATTCTGATTGTTCCTTTGATTCGATCTTCAGTTACTAGAAGTTTTTATGTGTAACGTACGTCGGGTTATGTTTATTTAGGAAGTGTAACGTTATAAGTTTTTAAGTTTTTATGTGTTACGTACGTCGGGTTATATTTATTTAGGAAGTGTAACGTTATAAGTGTTTATTTAGGAAGTGTAATGTTTATTTAGGAAGTGTAACGTTAGAAGTTTTAGTATGTTTGTGTTCCTATTGTGGGTGAAATATGTATGTCTTATTGTTAGTTATTAGATCTTCAATTTGGACTGTGTAATATTTTGAAAGCTATTTTATTATTTTAAGACATGTTTTCTTGTAACATAAATTAACATGATGTTTAAAAAAGTTAAAACAAAAGATCTAATGAAATTAAGCTTTTAAATGAAAACAAAGTAAAATTGAAAACAAAAGTAATGTAGGTAAACAACTGTGTTAATGAAAACAAAAAGAAATATGAAAAGTAAAACTACTAAAGTAGTGAATAAAAGGTACATGCATGCATAAAGATATTATACAATTTAAAAAAACAAAACGTGTACAAAAAAAAAATATATATATATTATACAAATATATTAATGGGGGGATAGACTTGGGAAATGTGTAAGAAAGGATGTGACATGCATAAAGATACAAAATTACTTTATGTAACAGCCTTATGTAACATCAAACCAATTGACCTTAAGCCAAAAAGTTTTTGCCAATTTAAGGGTATTGGTAACAAGATAATATCTTGTAAAAAAATACAAGATAAGATTTCTGATGTAAAAATGACAAAACAATAAAAGAATGACCAAAAAAAAAATCAAAAAGGAGTGTTACATAGCATAGTAAGATAGAAAGATGAATAGGTAGGAATAAATGAAAATGGTAAGTATGGAAAGGTAATGTAAACAAGTACACAAGTAGCATTTATTTTGCTAACCTACCAAATATCCATGATGCATATAGTTTAAATACTGAAGGTTGTAAAACACAAAGGGTGTTATAGAAAGATAGATAGAAAATACAAAACAAGAAAAATGTCCACTTGGCAAAGGCTTGGGAAGCAAAAGGTGAAAGAAGAGGAGATCGATGAGAAACCGAAGAAGCCAACATACGTTATGGTTGGCAAAAGACTACGAAAACTAGCAACACCATGTGCTTCTACAACTACAAAAGCAAGCCGGACATGTAGTTCTACTTCTTTGAATACAAAGGTCAAGGTTACTGACTTCAATTCAACAATCAAAAAAAAATTTAACATATTATTAGCATGAATTTGTTATTGTTTATTTTTATAGGTTGTGAAAAGAGAGGAATACTCATCTTCGGGTTTTAACACTCAAAAAGTTAAGGTTGATAACGACAATATTACGTATACTAGTGTGTTCAATGCAACAAACCAAAAAAAAAAATATACATATTATTAGCATGATTTATTTCTTGTTTATTTTTTATAGGTTGTGAAAAGAGAGGAAACATTATCTTCGGGTTTTGACAATCAAAACATTAAGGTTGATAACGACAACATTACGTTTACAAGAAACAAAAAAAAAATAACATATTATTACCATGTTTTTTTTCTTGTTTGTTTTTATAGGTTGTGAAAAAAGACGAATACTCATCTTCGGTTTTTGACAGTCAAAACGTTAAGGTTGGTAACGACAACATTACGTACACTAAACTTCAAAATGAGAAAAATGTAAGTAAATGGTGCAACAATCCGGAAACAATTAGACCTACGAATTTTTTATTTTGTAACAAAAGTTTTTGTTTCTTTGTAAGGTTGTTAAAAAAGAGGAGGAAGGATTAGATTGTGATAAAATGGGAGAAATAAGTGAAGAGGAGGATGAATGGTTCAAGCATATTGAATGGGATTCATATTTCCCGACGTTCATATCATGCACACGTGGCCCTACAAACGTACATAAGCCGAAGGTTTATCCGCAACCAGAAGGTATACCAAAACAAGAAAACCACGAGGTTATTCGACCTATTTCTCCGGATGATCCCTATTGGCATGAGGGACTAAATGATGTAGATTGGGATTCATATTTCCCAATATTCGTATCGGCAACACGTGGTCCGACAAGCCTTAACTATATTAAAAAATAGGCTAGACGGTAATGTTTATCACAACTTATGTTTAGTAGTTAACGTTCTTATGATTTAGATGGTAATGTTAGAATTATTATATAGGATTATTATGTATCCTTATTATGTTTCCCTATTAAAAATTAATGATATAACATATGTATGCTTCGGTGATGTTTCGTATAGTTTTTTAATGTGTATGTTAACATATGTATCATACTTTTTTCCAAAAATAATCTGGCACAAAAAATGGTCTACAAAATTTTATAGGATTCTCCAAAAAAAGACTTAGACATACGTATGTTACAGTAATTTGTATACTATATTAATGAATATTCTTGGCTTCACCTAAAACTCAAAAAATTATTATATTATGAATTGACACATGATATGACAACACAAAACCAAAAAAATAGATTTCTTTTGGCTTCACCTAAAACTCAAACCCACGTGACATGTACTATGCTTGAATTATTATACTTTCACCTACCTACTTTTATTGACTACAATCCAAAAAGTGTCAAAATAGACTATAAATATTTGCACATCCCACTACAACTTTTCAAAATATATCCAACTAAAAATAAATTGCTTCTCCTTCTATTTTGTCAAAAAATTACACTGATGGAGATGTGCCATTGTGGTTTGGAAGCAATTGTAAAAACTTCATGGACAAATGAAAACCCAGGAAGACGATTCTACACTTGTCCATTAGAGGTTTGGCAAAAACTTAAATTTTTTTATTATTTTTATGCTAGTAATTAATAGATTAGCCCAAAAAAAACTTTTGATACTAAAAAGTTTGCCTAATGTAAACAACAGAATAACCCCTGCCAGTACTTCAACTGGCTTGATCCCCCGATGTGCCAACGCTCGAAAATGATAATACCGGGTCTACTAAGGTCGAAGAATAGGCTGGAACAAGAAGTTACTTCTCTCAGGACTGAATTGCGACGAAAGAATACAATAATATGGTGTTTGGTGATCGCGTTGTTATTGTCAAAGGTCATTTGGGCGTAGCTCGGATTTTCTTCGGAAACTCAAGATGTAGTATGTTTGTTTTAAAATTAACGTTGTGAAAATGATGTTGTCGAATGTTTCCAGATTAACAGATTGTGTGGTTTAACAACAAGGATTAACAACAAACTGCTTCTATGTAGAACTTTAATATGTATGTTATAAACCAATATTAAGGTTTATTAAATAAAAAGATAGATCTTTCTATAGTTTGTGTGGTTGTGGTTTTTTTTGGAAAAACATTTATAACAAAACATAAAACAAACTTTAACAAATAAACACAAAATACTCCAACATAAGATAATAACCAGACTAGGATTAACCAGACTATACTAAGCCCAAAAAAACGAGCACAGACAACACCATACAGTAGCAATTGTTACAGACGTAACATACTGAGTAGCAAAATGTTACAGACGTAACAAAGTATTCAGAGTTAGTGAAAACATACTTTCCGAACAAGATAAGATGGCTTAGTGATAGTCGATAATAGTATCCTTAAGTGGGTGGAGATGCATCCTGGCTTTGGGAGCTACCAGCGGATGAGTCTGCGGCACCACCTGACATCTTCCTACAATTACGAGAGTCATGGTTTATCACGTACTTATTGCAAGTGCGACAGAGCCTTGGAGCTTTCGGGGGCTTCGCGGCCTTTGTTTCAGCAATAGCAGATTTCAGGCGACGGTTCCTTCCACAACCTTTAGTACGAACAACCTCGGGATTGTTACATGAGATCTCAACATCCATTGGTTGCCCAACCAACTCTTCCACAACAGCTTCATTCGATTCAACAACAGGAGCTTCAATAGACCTATGATCAACAAGGTTAATTTTGATAGCTTTCAAACGATCGACCAAGTTGGATAGCAGATCGGTGTCAGTCCGGACAACATCGACACAATCAGTAACCAAATCCAAAATCTGGTTACGCAAAACAGCTGGTGGTGAGAGGTCAACACCATACCGATTCTCAATAGAAAAAACCCGCTTTGGCAGTGCATCGCGTAGCCACCTATCAGAAACATACATCGCTGGAATTTTCTGAACATTTTTTACACGATAAACACAGAATACATGACGGCACAAATACCCAATACGGATAAATCCCCGACAAGAACACTCAGCAGACTCATCAAACGGATTAAACTTCACCTGTGCAGAAAAATAAAAAGATCATAAATCACTGAAAGGCATAGATCTAGAAAATCTGGAGGCATAGATTAGTGGGAAATGAACCAACATATTAAAAAAAACATACCTCAAATACATTAACAAAACCATTCATTCGATCAAGGTGAGTGACTGAAAAAACCACAATGTCGTTAACAGTCTTGGTGTTTGAGACATAGCAACATTCCTTTCCCTTAGCAATCTCTTTGAGTACTTCCATAAAAATCGAATGCGTATAGAGATCAAAAGCGTGTCTCTCAATAGCTAAACTGGTAGAATTTGGAAATTGTGTAGAAGAGGTTTTATACTCAGCCAGTCTTTGCCGATATCTCTGTGCATCAATTCTGGTTTCATAACACAACATAAACTGAACTAGCGTATTCGCGCTTGTAGAGTTAACTTTGAAACAGGCATTCGAACTCTCACAACGGGAAGTAGTTTTCATCAAGCAACACATAGGGATCTCACGAAAGTAAGCAGGTACCCAACGATCCCTAATTTCGTACATTTCATTCAACCAAGAGTGATCTTCCAAACCAAAATTACCCAACATCTCCGCCCAACGACTCTCGAACGTAGAAGGCTTGATATAAACATTCCATACCAAACGATGGATGCATTGTCTAAAATCAGAGTTTTGTAACAAATCGCCAGAAATCTGCATAAAATGGTAATTTATTAAAACATAACCATGCACGTTGGAGCAATAAAACTGAATAAATAAAAGACGAGTACCTTGACAGGTAACTTCTTCATAATATGCCACATGCAAAGGCGGTGACGAGATTCGGTAAAGACTTGAAGAATGGCTTGCCTCATTGCCGGGTCCTGATCAGTTAAGACTAATGCGGGTTGCTTTCCATGAGCTTTCAGAAAAGATTGCAGCAACCATTTGTAAGATTCAATGGTTTCACTAAATAGCAGACCAGCACCAAAAGTGACACACTGTTTGTTGTAATCCACACCAGTGAAAGGCACAAATATCATATTGTACCTGTAAAGAAAAAGAGTATGCACATAAATGCAAAATATGTAACACTATGTTAAGTTAATGATAAAAAAAAGGCAGCTGGAATAGGGTAAAAACAACTTACTTGTTGGTTTGATAAGTTGCATCGAATGCAACAACGTCACCAAAAACTTTGTAGTTCAGCTTTGAAATTTCATCAGCCCAAAATATAGATTGAAGTTGACCATTTTGAACCACGAAATCATAAAAGAATTCTGGTAAACTATCAAAACGATCACGCAAACGATCGAGCACCAACTGAGAATCTCTTTCTCCAATGAAAATCCTCATTTTTTGACAAAAGTTTTTAAAATCAACTGGTGTGCCGTGCACATTATGATGACCCCCCTTCATGCTAACATAGCAGCTGTGAGCTCTGACAGGCCCAATCTTGTTCAAACTCATCTGATGAATAAACTGCTTCGCAGAAAAGCTAAGCTTACGGCCAGACTTGGTAAGATCACGGTTATATGTGTCAACAAGAGCATGGTTATGGTTCTCCACAAACTTCTGGACAACATAGCAGCCAGATCCTTTGCATAACATGACACATATGTGCGCATCACAATCAGTTAGTGTAAATGTAGTTTGACGAAACTTCAGCGAATCATCGACTAAGGTGTCAAACGTACGTTTCAATTGAGGTTTACCAGCTTTATTACAACGAAAATACTTATGAGTAATAACACCATTCCATACTTTCGATTGGTTTTTCCTAACTGAAAAACCAGCTTTCTCAGCATAAGATCCATAAAACATATGAGCATCGTCCAAACTGTCAAATGAACGGCCGACAATAGGCTTGTCCTTGGAATCAACATTGGGAGTCCAAAGGCGAGTTCCATTAGGCGTTTGAAAAACAAAAGCGATAGGCTGGTTCATTCCTATAAAAATAAACACAAGAGGGAGTAAAAGCATGTTTGGAACGATATAAAGAGTAGGAAAGTTAATAAAACAAAAGCGTTTAACAGCAGGAAAACCATGTTTATATGGTAACATAAGTAACAATTTCACCAGCAGGTAGATTTTGGGACATCAAAACATTAACACCTAATAAAAAAAAAATACACAGGAAAAAACATTTAAATAAAGAAAAGTATAAAAATGTAGATAAGACAATAATAGAACAGCCTAATAGAACAAATCTTTATTTGTACCAAAACAAAAAACACAAAACAAAAGAACAATTTCGTATGTCACTTATTGAAAAGATTTATTATTTAAGATAAAGGAACATAGGCATACATGGAACATATGTCAGTTATGTACAAGTAAAAATTCATTCACCATTAATACAAGTGTACAATAAGTAGAAAAATCTATAGTCAAAGTTGTCCAGGTTTCATTCTATGGTATGCTCATTAAAAGATTTATAGTCAAAGTTTCATTAAAAGATATATAGTCCAACCATCCATAGATCCATAGTACAACCTTCATTAACTACTATTAAAATATCTAAAATTATATTCAGATAAACAGGTTAAAAAAAGTGGAAAAAACAAAAGTAGGCTATGGAGTCATCCATGTAGTCATTAAGTAAACAAAATTAAAACCCAAATGCTTGAATCTACAAATACACATAAAACCAAACAACAAAACAAACATATTAAAACGGCCAATGCTACCTACAATTGTGAAAAAAAAACCTAAAATACAAATATAATGTAACAAACAGAACAAAAACAAAAAAACTGATCTGGAAAAAAACAAAACCTGGAACATCAGAAGACGCAAAAGCATCATTGTCCAGATTAACGGATATACAGTCAACAGGGTTATTATCTCCTGAAAAAAAAAAAAAAAAACATTAAAACATTAAAAACATAACACAAAAAAGGTCATAAATTAAATAATTAAGTGTAAAACAAAACTTGTAACCTGGCAGGTTTAACACAACAGTTATGGGATCTTCATTAACTTCGAAATCAGAAAGAAGGTTTCGTGGTACGATCTGGTTGGCTTGTTCATTAAATTCTATAGCAGAATCAAGATTATGAGGGACGAGGTGGGTGGGCGAACCAGTATCACTGTCCTCCTCCATTAAATGAGGGTTTGGATTGATGGAAGGTGGAAACATTGATGAAGAACCCATTAATGGCTACACATTAAATTGAAGAAAGATGTAGGTTTGGAGGGAAAGTTTGAGAGAGAGATGGGTGAAGATCTGCTTTGACTGTAAAAAAGATACTATCTAAAGGTTGATGTTATGGGGATATGTTGTGGCCTTATTATCGTACAAAAGGAAGGTTGGAAAAGGAAGCAAATAAAGGCTTTGTCAGGAGATGTCAAAAGGAATGTCAAGACACTTGATGGATAGTTGTCTAGTTACTAAAATGCCCTTGTAAACAAAAGACAAATGAGAAGATGGAAGCAAACGTGGAAGGCTATTGTCCATATGTTGGGTTTCAAGGGATTCTCCAACTCAAGGAGGTTTCTATAGGATATATAGCCTATATATATATACACTTTTTTTATCTATTATTATGTGGCTTAAACCCCCACTTACCCTTTAGAATCTCAATAATTTTATCACTACACCACAAGCGATAGGCTGATGGTATAACTAACCACCACATCACCAATGGGGTGGTGGTCCATTGGCAAAGGCAAAGCCTTTAAAACACCTAGGTTGTGGGAGGTCTTGGGTTCAAGTCCCAGAGACTACAAGGATTAAAAAGAAATTAGCCTTTCAAAAAAAAAAAAAAACTAACCACCACATCGATACTTATAATAACTAGATACTTGCCGTAGGCCGCGCGTTGCGGCGGCGACACGTCCTGTGATGCGTTAACCGTATGAAAAATGTACAATGACTCAATTTTACACCATCGAATTAAAACAAATTATATTTGAGCTGAGTCGTTTGTTTCCGAACATAGTTTAAGTCAGAAACGTAGGTAACTCAGATTTTTACTGTCGAAATAAAAGATTTATATATAATCTAATTCATTTCCGAACAAAATTTACGTAAGAATCGTAGACCAACCGATATCATACATAAAACTAAGAATAAAACTGTTTTACATTTGGCCAGACTCGTTTCAGAAAAGAAAACCTATGTCGAAACGTGTATTTATACTTGCGATAGGTCGTTCATTGCGACGGCAACGTCTAAGTTGTTTATCGGTGGCGGCACGCCATGTGACGTGTTAACTGTATGTAAATGTACAATAAGTTGATTTATACAATCGAATGAAAAATTTTATATTTCAGCCGACTCGCTTGTTTCCGAACATAGTTTACGTCAGAAAACGTAGGTAACTCGAATATTTACTGTCAAAATAAAACATTTTATATTTGAACCGACTCGTTTCCGAACAAAATTTACGTCAGAATAGTTTGTCAACCGATATTATACGTTTAAAATAAATAAAAACGTTTTATATTTGACCAAACTCGTTTCAGAAGGGAAAAAACCCTATGTCGAAAAGTGAATTTATATCGTTTATACAAAAGTTTGGTGATACAATGGGTTACACATAAAAAGTTTGAGGGTAAAAAGAAGTTAAAAAGTAAGAGTGTCTTTTTTTGTCAAGTTAGAAAGAAAGTAAAGGGGTCAATTCTATGAAGCAAAAAAGTTGATTTTGTTAAAGATAAAACTTAAAGGATGAATATTGTCATTTTAGTAAAGTTGAAGGGTGGTTTCTTAAACATGGTCACTGTCAAAATAAAACATTTTATATTTGAACCGACTCGTTTCCGAACAAAATTTACGTCAGAATAGTTTGTCAACCGATATTATACGTTTAAAATAAATAAAACGTTTTATATTTGACCAAATCGTTTCAGAAGGGAAAAAACCCTATGTCGAAAAGTGAATTTATATCGTTTATACAAAAGTTTGGTGATACAATGGGTTACACATAAAAAGTTTGAGGGGTAAAAAGAAGTTAAAAAGTAAGAGTGTCTTTTTTGTCAAGTTAGAAAGTAAAGGGGTCAATTCTATGAAGCAAAAAAGTTGATTTGTTAAAGATAAACTTAAAGGATGAATATTGTCATTTTAGTAAAGTTGAAGGGTGGTTTCTTAAACATGGTCACCGACCATGGTTTTTAAGATATTATTATATAATATAATATAGAAATAAGGGTAAAATCGACAATGAGCATGGGCACTTGGGAAATTCCTAAAGACGGCTGCATATGGCCCACATAAACACACCCACATTTGAGTGGATATTATTAAATCAAGAATATAGAAACTAAAGTAATATAAAAAATAAGAATGAATGGTAAAATCTATAGAAGTCGGTTGTGTTGATTAAGATCAAACTACAAGTTTTAGACCATCACTCTCATCTTAGTATTCTAATCCTCACCTCACCAAATCAAGATTTGATCCGCTTTAATCATCACAAATAATATAATACGAGGTTTTCTAAATCTTAAAATTCTAATGCTTTGTTACGTAAGTTTTTACTATTCTTTTGTATTATTAGGGATTTAGGGACACCCAATCAATTACTAAATAGACTATTGGGTGTCTTCCTTTGATTTTCGTAATTTATTCACTTGTTTAAACTAAGAGATATGATACAGTTTATATATATACTAATGGGGTGTCTGCATGATGCGGCGGGAACACAACACTTAAAGGTTGAGTCGAGCCAAGGCTATCGAGATGGCTTGGGTTGACCATAATCTAAAATCAAGCTGGAATTTTAAACTCAAGCTTGACTTGATCAAAAATCGAGTTGTCTTGCTTAATTTGATTTGGTTAGAGTTTGCAACTAATTTATCGTGAGCGTCAAACATATAAACTATTCTTGCCAAAAGGCTAAAATTAAAACTTTACTTAATTAGCCAAAGGACCAAGTATGTATATTACACAATTTATTAACTCTTGTAAGGGCTTATGCCAACGGACTCTTTCGTAGGAAACTGAAACCCACCTTTTAATCTCTATTAATGTTTTGCTTCAAATATAAGTTGATAATTATGTCAAAACAAATAATGAACTCTGACGTCTACATTTTTGTTTAACGAAAAAGAAGCTGAGCAAATTTGGTTTAATGTCTGTTTATGCTTGCGTGAGATCCAGGCCGATGTTCAAATTGTCCCACCCATGTCATATGTTGACCCAACGTGGGTTGGGTTACCTCTTGGGCCATCACCTGCAATACAAC